>VIAB01010942.1:39078-61858 GCA_009801035.1 Oophaga pumilio | reverse complement strand
TACAAAGGCACAGAAAGCTTGGTCAAAGTTGAAGGAAAGATGAGTGCAGCATGATATCAGCAAATACTGGAGGCAAACTTGCAATCGTCAGCCAAGAAGCGTCATGGTTTACTGGGTTCTCGGGTCAGGTAGCTGCAGGGTTAACTCGGTTGTCCTCTTTCTGGATCCTGGGAGGCTTTTCATAGCCTCACTGTGAGGCCAATCTTTGTCATTTATACTCAACCCTTGGCTGAGTGTGTCTGACCCTGTTGTGCCTGTGCCAGTGCTTTGTGTCTGTGCTACGTTTCATCTGTCTGGTTCTGATTTGGCTGTGTCCCTGTTAAAAGTTTTGCCTGCTCCTTTTGTACTGTGCTTCCCTCTCTGTGTATGACCCCTTGGCTACGTCCTGACTGCCCTCTGCCTGCTTCTCTTGTACTGCGCTGCCCTCTCTGTGTTTGACCCCTTGGCTACATCTTGACTATCCGTTCTGTCTATGCCCCTTGGTAACTTTGTCCCTTAGTTACCTTTCTAGGAGTTTTCCTTCACCTCCTAGCTCTCTGGAGCTTAGGCCACGCGCCCAGCAGTCAGGTGCTTCAGGTCCTATCTGGCCTGAAGCATTCTCTATCTGTTCCTGCTTCCTCTGAGAGACCTGTGGCCGGCTCTGCCCATTGGCAGTCACATGCTTCAGGTCCTGTTTGTCTGAAGCATGCATCTTCACCGCTGCTGCCCCGCTCCACAGTTATCTTTGGGCACAATTTGTTTACTCAGGACATGCGCACTGGCTCAGTGAGCAAGAGCAGTGTGGTATTCCTGACATTAAGCTGCGCATGGGACATACTTTGACGTTCCAACGTGACAACGATCAAAAACACAAGGCCAAGTTGACCCATCATTGGCTACAGCAGAACAAAGTGAAGGTTCTGGAGTGGCCATCTCACTCAGTCTCCTGACCTTAATATCATTGAGCCAAACTGGGGAGATCTCAAGCGCACAGTTCATGCTAGACTGCCCAGGATTTTACAAGAACTGGAGGCTTTTTGCCAAGAAATGGGGTATGTAAACTTTTAATCAGGGTCATTTGGATGTTTTGGGTTGTCATTATGATTTAAAAAGAGAAAACACAGTACTTTGACAATAAATGACTTCACCCACCCACTAACCATGGCAGAAGAAAAAGTTTTGGTGTTATCATTCATATTCTCTGAAAAAAGGACAAGAAACCAAAAATTCCTCTGGGTTATGCAAACTTTTGAGCACAACTGTATGGACATAACGTCACTGCGTCCTACTGCCATTGGAGGATGTAATCATGAGACAAGTGACTATGAGAACAATATTATGTTCTAGTACTGACCACAGTAGACAAATGGAGAGAAATGGATGGAAACTGAAGATTACTGGTATATACTCTAGTATAAGCCGACCCGAGTATAAGCCGAGGCACCTAATTTTGACACAGAAAACTGGGTAAGCTAATTGACTTGATTATAAGCTGGGTATGCATTGTCGCCTCATCACTGTACTGCTATGTGTGGCTCCCCCCCTGTCTCTGTCCTGGTATGCGTGGTTCCCCTGTCCTGTCCTACTATGCGTGGCTCATCCCTTCGTTGTCCTGCTATGCATGGCTTCCCCATCCTATAATGCTATGCGTGGCTCCCCTATCCTGTCGTTGTTTGTATAGCTCACCCCGTCCCGTCGTTGTATGAATGGCTCCCACGATCCCGTCGTTGTATGCATGGCTCCCCCGGTCCTGTCGTATGCA
This sequence comes from Oophaga pumilio, assembly GCA_009801035.1. Classification (NCBI taxonomy): domain Eukaryota; kingdom Metazoa; phylum Chordata; class Amphibia; order Anura; family Dendrobatidae; genus Oophaga; species Oophaga pumilio. The sequence goes on along the minus strand of VIAB01010942.1, from coordinate 60,117 downwards.
TGGCTCCCCATCCCATCGTTGTATGCATGGCTCACCCCCTTCCATCCTGATATGCATGCTTTCTATTACAAAAAAAACCATCTCGCAGTATCTCCATTGGTGCCGGCTTCCTGCAGGTCTTCCTGTGCTGAGCGATCACGTGGCACCGCTCATTAAGGTAATGAATATGCACTCCACATCTATGGGAGTGGAGACGTGTACATATGCATTACCTTAATGAGCGGTGCCGTGTGATCGCTCAGCACAGGAAGAGCTTCCGGCGCCAGGACCAACAGAGATGCAGTGATGGCACGGAGGAGGGTAAGTATGATGTCTTCAGGAAGCCGGTGGCTCCAGCTGTCAATGCTTTAAGAGAAATGAATATTCATTTCTCTTTAGCAATTGCACAGTTTCATCTGCAGCCGCTGGCTCCTGCCGCTGCTCCACCGCTCCCCATCCCCCGCCGACTTTCTGAACAATGACCCGTTTATAAGCCGAGGGGGGCGTTTTCAGCAAAAAAATGTGCTGAAAAACTCGGCTTATACATGAGCATGTTCGGTAATTGCAATAGTAATTAGATTACATATTTTTTTATATTGTAAATGCTGGTAGGTTTACCGAAAATAAAAATTAAATAATACCTTCAAATAAACTGAAGCCTTGATTAAGTCACTGGAATTAAGTACAAATATGTAATAAAAAAATTCCCATTTCATAATTTAAATTAATAACAGTCATCATTAATGTTACAAAGGTATCAAAACATTTGAGTAATAACTATTTCAGATATTCACATTATTTTCTTTTTTTTTACTCTGCTTTCTCTGTTAAATGAGTGATATTATGAGCAGCATGCAAATAATTGTGGAAGCAGTCACGGGATAATATAGGCTGCGTTCTTATATAGCAGATTATACTGGGTTGCAAAGAATTGCCATCTCTGGAACAATGAAAGCAAAGAATATATAATGGAAGTTGTTATGAAAATATCTTACTCACATTCAATTAAGAAATGCGCCTTGCATTGCTCACAATAGGCTTTTCTTGCCTTTTCTAGATAATCACCTATTTTACATTGGCTTGTTTTTTGCAATTTAGATATTCAGTAAAGCATGCTTGGGGGAGAGGAGGGGGCGAGCGCTGACACTGAGTGGCTGCTTTTGCACAGAGCTCCTGCTGTTGGGCACATAGACACAGAGACAGCTCAGCCAGGCAGCTAGTGATGCTGTTGGGCTCATAGACACAGAGACAGCTCAGCCAGGCGGCTAGTGATGCTGTTGGGCTCATCGAGACAGCTCAGCTAGTCTAAGGCTGGACTCCTTACCACAGCCATCCTGTCATCTACTGCTACTGCTGTTATTGCTGCCTTGTCAAACACTTGCAGAAGCTTGGGGAGGGTGTATGACACAATCTGTAATCCAGCTAAAGAGACTGAGCAAGCAGGGTACTTAGGGGAAGCCAACACTATTCACTATGGCATCCAACTTCAATGATATTGTAAAGCAAGGCTATGTAAAAATCAGAAGCAAAAAGCTTGGGGTAAGTGACAATTCCGCACTATATGCTTTTTTTGCTGCTTTTTTTTTGCTGGATTGTGCTGTATAGTTTTGTGTGACAGGCGGCTACTGTACTATCTTTAGCTGTTACTGTATATTCCTTAGGGAGGAATGAGGAGCGGATGATTTGTGTACAGCAGTATTGAGATCATCTGCATTTAGCCAGCATTTGCTCTGATATCAATGGGGGCAGAAAAGAAGACGTTCCCCTCTTATTGTAGATCCGGCTTCACTTGCTGTGTATGGAGCGCTGTAACGTTGCCCCTAAGTCTGACATTGCATCCTGATGTCAAGCGCGACAAACTGATTATCTGGTTTGGATTCAGAGGAATAACCTTGCCAGACACTTCTGTAGCTTTGCACTGCGTTGCTGTGGACATCAGTTCCTGAGTGGATTAAGCACAGTCTGAGGAATGTACCCACATGGGAGTTCTTTACAGTGGATAACAGAATGCTATTTGTTACCTTGCATTGTGAGGATTAACTGATGAAAAGAGTGGATTAACATTGGAAGAAGTAGAAAGGATGCGGAATATTAAAATTGATTTGAAGATTAATACGATTGATCATTGAGTTGAATGTTGCAACATTCGCCATCACCCCCTACTGCTTCCCCCCAACCCACTCAACTTCATATTTGTCTGATCCTCAAAGTAAGACACATCACTGGTGATGCTATAAAGGAGAGAAGATATATATATATATATATGTATACACATAACATATATTCACACACACACATATTTATACACATATAGCCTTTTTGTTGTATATATACACACACACATATACTTATACACACATATGTTGATTCTTAGTTGTTTTTTATTGTGATATGCTATGAATAAAGTAGAAGAGTATATGTGTGTGTTTATATATGTATATATATATATACATATATATACACACTAATACTTATCCACATATATTGGGTTTTTTTCATCGTTGTTTATTGTAATAATCTAATGGCCAAGTATCATGTACAACCTGTCTGCTTCTGTTATAGTAATTGACTTAAAGCGAGCCCAATAAACAATGGATGAGGGATGAACATGTTTTTCTGAAGTGAAAAGGTAGACACTAATGCTGTGATGGTTATCTTATCTTGGGCACATGGCTGAATGATTAAACATCAGAGTTGGACTGTATGATGCCAACAGACAGGCAACAGCAGGCTGGAGGCATAGTCTAGCACCTGCGTTATCTAGAGAACTCCTGTCAAATAATGAATCGCGTCCCCAAACTGTGTCAGATAAGCCAGAGTCACTCATAAAATGAAAATTCCTCAAGTAGCTTGGATCTTTACGGGATCTCTTATCACTAAAATGAATGATTTTAGGTGTGATATGGGGACTTGTCATACTGCAAGAGTTGCCTGTCTATGCTTTCTTGTGTTTTTTTGGGTCTGGTTTGTTGGTTTGTCTCCTGAGCTGCTCATGCTGTCTATGCTTACTGATTTATATATTTATTATGAAGCCCATTCTAAGACTGATGCTAGACTTTGGGTTTAATGTCACTATTGGAAGCACAGTATAGTATCCACAAATATTTATTTTGATCATTAATTAATTATCTTTAATTATGTGGGTCTACTTAAAATATAAATATTAAATCATGAGCATGAAAAATAAATGTAATAAACGCAATCAGACAGTTGAAGAAAGATTTATGAATGTGAGCTTTGAGGTAGTTTGTAAGATGTGTCCGCTACAGCCAATGTAGTATGATCATATAGACCTTGATTCTAAGGACTCAAATAATGCCTTTTTTTTTGCTTTTGGACATGTTCAATGAGATATGTGCTTGATTTATTGCTGAGCTTACTCACTACGTTTTGGCTGTTGTGCTTTGTTTTGCTTTATATTTTGGAGGCTCATTCACTAAACGCTAACATTTTTAAAAATTTTGACCTTTATTATAACGTTATAGGTGAACCCTATTTTCTGCAACAATTAGAGCAAGATTCTTGTTATTTGTGTCTTTTCATTCTGTTTTGTAATGAAAAATAAGGAAAAATAAAAGCATGACATAAGAATGGAAAACGTATAGAAAATGCAGTTAATACTGTGCTGCACAGGCTGAGAAGAGTTTCTTCTACTTCCAGGCTTATCATTGTGTGCTTCTCTTAAAGTACTGTTCATGATCACCATTTCCTTCAGTGTAGATTTACCGTATATGTTTAATTAATGATAATCTGTGAATAAACTAAACCAATGGTGTAATAAAACTGTGTCCATGTGGAAACCTGATTAAATGCTTTTAGCTGTTATTATGTAGAATCCATAATGACCTATTCTGAAATAATGAACCCATGAGCGGCTTTCATAAATTGCTCATCCATTTAGTTTCCATTGGTGGCCAACTTATGGTCCACTATGGACTGTTTCATCCCTGTAGAAGAATAAGATTTATCAGTGATAATACAGAAAACCATTCTACCAAAATGCAAAATACCTGACTGCATTTTTTCAATGTGTTCAAATCTATTTTTGCAAATATTTCCAGACGAGGAAAGCCAACTGAAGGAAGAGATATTGCTCACTATGAAAAACTAGCAAAATGTAATTAGACAACCCAATGCTTGCATGGTAAAATATTAGTAGTTCTATTTTTTTTCATAACCAGTACAAATAATGCCATGATAATGTGAAGTGTCTTAAATTTTTATTATTCGAGAGATTAAGTTTTAAGACAAGCTAATCTAAGCAGAAGATTTTATGCTATGTCATACCAAGGAATGTAGGTGGCTAATGACATTTTAAATGTCAACGGGGCAATAAAAAGTCCTATAAGCTGAAGGCTTTTAATTAGCCCCTGACAGATATTCCTCCATTGAGACAGATGTGCTTTTTCTTACCATGTGCCTGTGAGCAATGCAGGCTGGAGACATACTGACCTATTGTAACATGTTAGATGGAAACTACATTACTGGATTCAGTGCTGTAAAATCAACAGTGGAGTACACTCAGGATGAGCTGATGACAGAATGAAGTGCTTTATTTCATCTGCTGTGAAAATCAGTGAATCAGGCTTTATTGTTACAGGGATGAAGCCTTTTTTTCTTTATATCTTCCTCAATAGAAAAGATCACCCAGGTTACAAAAATTGGATTTAGCATGAGGACTCTGCAGTGCTAAACGTATAGGCTTAATGATGCCTTCTGTGTAACCTTTGAAGCTGTTTTGTCCATTTCAAATTATGTGGGATTTTCCATCTACAGTTGAAAGTAAAGTAAAAAAAACACCAAAAAAAGCATTGACTTTCCTTTTTCATCTCAAAGGGGTGTTTCCATGAGAACAACAGGGCTTACAGCTGTTAAAAAAAGATGTCCCTACTTTACGAGCCAAGGTGAAGATCCAATAACAAGCAGAGGCTCTCTTTCTGGTGATAAATGGGAGCCACTCTCTATATGTATGTACTACTATACATTGCCTTACATAGGGGTTCAGGGACCGATGTTGATCACCACTATAACCATGGCACTTGGGTTACTTGCATTCTAATATATTCTATAGGTAAAGCTATGAAGACCATGGTCTTTTGTATTGTGTCTGTAAAATCTTATGTTTACAGAAGACCTTCCAGTTGAAGTCAATGACTTCAATATTTCCAATCTTAAAATAAAAGGACAATATGCTCAATGGGACCATTCTGCCCTAAGAGGGAGGGAAAAGTTCACTGAAGACATCTCACACACAATGTAAATAGGGAGAACAACACATAATCCTTCTTGAGATGTGAAAATTACTCCTGAAATAAAGCAGTGCAAATGTATGAGAGCTGGTAAAGACAGCAGTATCCTAGATTCACAGGTCTCAAATTCAGCATGTATTAATGGGATAGGCTCATCCACAAAAGTCCAAACTAGGACAAGGTTGTAAACCGCTTCATGTGGTCAGAAAAACAATTAATTGAGATAACAAACTGAAATGTAGTGAAACTTTGTTTTAACTAAAGATAACAACTAATATATTTTCGATGTCAAAGGTGTCCATTGGTTTTTCATGATGGTCTTTTGGTATCATCACATCTTATTAAATAAATTTTTCTTACTGGAAATCTTTTTGTCAAAATTCCAAGAACTTATTTATTCAAATATATATCATGTCTGTATTTCTCTGCTCAGAAGTTGTCACAAATCTAGCAATAATCAATGTAATTATTTAGGCAGACACATTGTTTTTTATATTCCTTCTACAGTCATGGACAAAAGTTTTGAGAATGACACAAATATTAATTTTTACAAAGTCTACTGCTTCACTTTTTGTAATGGCAATTTGCATATACTCCAGAATTTTATAAAGAGTGATCAGCTTAACAGCAATTACTTGCAAAGTCAATATTTGGCTAGAAAATTAACTTTATCCCCCCAAACACATTTCAACATCATTGCAGCCCTGCCTTAAAAGGACCAGCTAACCTCTTTTCAGTGATTTCTCCATTAACACAGGTGTGGGTGTTGATGAGGACATGGCTGGAGATCAATCTGTCATGATTAAGTAAGAATGACACCACTGGACACTTTAAAAGGAGGCTGGTGCTTGGCATCATTGTTTCTCTTCTGTTAAACATGGTTATCTCTAAAGAAACACGTGCAGTCATCATTGCAATGCACAAAAATGGCCTAACAGGGAAGAGTATCGCAGCTAGAAAGATTGCACCTCAGTCAACAATCTATCGCATCATCAAGAACTTCAAGGAGAGAGGTTCCATTGTTGCCAAAAAGGCTCCAGGGCGCCCAAGAAAGACCAGCAAGCGCCAGGACCGTCTCTTAAAAGTGTTTCAGCTGCGGGATCGGGCTACCAGCAGTGCAGAGCTTGCTCAGGAATGGCAGCAGACAGGTGTGAGTGCATCTGCACGCACTGTGAGGCGGAGACTCTTGGAGCAAGGCCTGGTCTCAAGGAGGGCAGCAAAGAAGCTACTTCTCTCCAGAAAAAACATCATGGACAGGCTAATATTCTGCAAAAGGTACAGGCAGTGGACTGCTGAGGACTGGGGTGAAGTTATTTTCTCTGATGAATCCCCTTTTCGATTGTTTGGGACATCAGGAAAACGCCTCATTCGGAGAAGACAAGGTGAGTGCTACCACCAGTCTTGTCTCATGCCAACTGTTAAGCATCCTGAAACCATTCATGTGTGGGGTTGCTTCTCAGCCAAGGGAATCGGCTCTCTCACAGTCTTACCTAAAAACACAGCCATGAATAAAGAATGGTACCAGAATGTCCTCCAAGAGCAACTTCTCCTATCCCTCCAAGAGCAGTTTGGCGATCAACAATGCCTTTTCCAGCATGATGGAGCACCTTGCCATAAAGCAAAGGTGATAACTAAATGGCTCAGGGAACAAAACATAGAGATTTTGGGTCCATGGCCTGGAAACTCCCCAGATCTTAATCCCATTGAGAACTTGTGGTCAATCATCAAGAGACGGGTGGACAAACAAAAACCTAAAAATTCTGACAAAATGAAAGCATTGATTGTGCAAGAATGGACTGCTATCAGTCAGGATTTGGTCCAGAAGTTCATTGAGAGCATGCCAGGGAGAATTGCAGAGGTCCTGAAGAAGAAGGGTCAACACTGCAAATATTGACTTGCTGCATTAACTCATTCTAACTGTCAATATAAGCTTTTGTTGCTCATATGTTTGCAATTATATTTTTGTCTGTGATAAAAAACATCTGTCAACACACATAAAAACCAGAGGGCAGCAGATCATGTGAAAATATAATATTTGTGTCATTCTCAAAACTTTTGGCCATGACTGTAGGGTTAATAACACATGAACACGTGTACAACCTTTTGATTTGTATTTTCTTATTTACACTCACATCAACATTTATACTTGGCAAATTAGAGAAAATATAGCTAGAATACAGTGAGAAAAATAGAACTCTGACACAGAGCTTACAAAAATCAATATGAAAATAATGTAAGCACAATATGAGCACAAATAAAGACATAGATACTGACAATACAATCTATAATACTGCAGGTCTGTAATTAACACAATATTTCATAATAATGTAAATGAAGCCATCATTAAAGAACAACTGTTAGGTTTTATGTACATACAAAGAACCTCCATTCTGTTTTTCCATCCGGTGTTTCCTATGCAATTGTTCTCTTAACTAGTATTCTAAGTAAGTTCAGGCAGGAGTCCAAGGACGCTTTGTTGGATGCAACATTTTATCGATCCAGCTCTTGGACAAGACTATAGAAAGACATTAGCACACCATGTTGGGGTTGTATGGTGTCAGGTTGTCATATTTGGGTTGTGTTAAAAAAAAAATCCTGAAATCTTTTACTTTCACACTCATCATTAAGCCTATTTTTAGAATTAAAGTGAACCTGTCACCAGGTTTGACAGATATGAGATACCGCCACCACCTTTTATGGCTGATATACCTCATTCTATAATACTGTTTATTTTCCCCAAACCCGAACTGAAAGACAAGAAAAACAACCTTTATTATACTCACCTGGTGGGGTGGGTCAGGTCTGAGGGATGTCGCTGGTCTTGGTCCGGTGCCTCCCATCTTCTTGTGATGCTGTCCTTCTTGCTTTGTGTAGATGACGCATCCCTATGTCATCTACACATTCTGCCCAGCCTCCTGTGCAGGCGTACTTTTTTGCCCTGTTGAGAGCAGAGCAAAGTACTGCAGTGCGCAGGTGCTGAGAAAGGTCAAAGATTTCCCGGCACATGCGCACTCCAATACTTTATTCTGCCCTAATCAGGGGAGAAAAGTATGCCTGTGCAGGAGCGCGATGCCAGTGAGATTGTTTGATTGACGTAGGGACGCATCATCCACACAAAGCAAGCAGGAGGATGGCATCGCAAGAAGAATGGAGGCGCCAAACCAAGACCAGCGACACTCCTCGGACTTGACCTTCCACCAAGTGAGTATAATAAAAGCTGTTTTTCTTGTATTTCAGGTCGGGGCAGATATACATCATTATAGAATGTTGTATAAAAGCCCTGAAAGGTGGTAGCTGTATCTCATAACGGTCAAACATGGTGACAGGTTCGCTTTTAACTTCCTGTTCTGTAAAAATCACTTTTCACTATTGTCATTATCAGCAAAGGCAAGATTTCGATGACAACATCCTCACATAGAAGACACAAGATCCATTATTCACAAGTAAAGTTATAGCTCATCCCCTCACACTCTCTTTGCAAAGTGACCTCTGCACAGATCACAGAACTCTCCCATAGATGCCAATGAACATCTTGAGCTTTTTTTATTCCTGTGGTCCATGTGGCAAATGAAAAACATATCACAGAATGCAGCAGCTCAAGCAAAATGGTCATCGCCATAACCCTTTCCAGATGATTGAAGATTTCTTATTCTATCAGAATTTTTTTTTTAAAAAATCAGTGTTTGGTTTTAGTTTTTATTCATTTTAAAAAATGTGGGTGGTACACTCTATTTAAGAAGTAATGGCACTTTTTAAATACCATATTAAGGAGATATTCATTCTCACTCTGGCAAACAGGCAGCCAATTGATTTCATTGAACACATTGTAATGTTCTAGATGACCTGTGGATACATTACAAGGGGATTACATACTTGCTGCTGGGTTTCATTGCAAATTAAAACTCATCAATGAGGGTCCTAGCAATGGGACAAGGTACGATCAAGATTTTTTCAAGGTAGTAGTTTACATTGTTCTGTTTTTAATGGTTCACTACAGGTAAGAATTTATTCTGCTTTACTGTTACCAGTTCTTTATTATAATAAATTGTCAGAACTTTTATCATGATTATATAATGTACTTTTCTTCATGAGCAAATTACATATGTACAAAATAATGTAAAACAACACTCCGAAAAAAAAGATATATCTATAGATATTTTTCAAATAAAAGTCAAATCAGGGTTTCCATGTAAACTAGATATTGGCCATCAGCACATTAGATTTCTATATATATTTAATGTTTATTTACGGATGAAAAGCTAACAAATAGATGGAATTTATGGGATGAGTTAGACAATGCGATTTCAAAATGAAAATGAAAATATTAATCTTTTGCAGTGTTTCCCATTCCTAGCTTTTCGTACATGTAAATACGTTTTTCAATTTCAATTTTAATTCTTGTAAATAAGTTATTAAAGATCGTGACGTTAGATTTATTCAATCACTTAATGTAAAGTCACATTAACATCTTATCGCACAAAATAAAAAAAATAAGAGAGCTTTGGCATGTGGTTGATCTGAAGCATTTTAAATATTTAGTTGATACAGATCTAGTGAGGTTATTATGTACATGAATACATGATATGGTTCAAACTCCATTTTCAGATTTCAGAACTTGAAACTTTATTATATGAACTAATCTTTTTATTTTGAATTTATACAAAGTTGTTTTCTTTGTTCATCTAGGGTCATTTTCACATGTCACTGCCTTCAATAAAAAACTTGAAACCCTGTCTTCAAGTAAAAATGTCACAGTCAATATATACAAGAGTAAATGTTAGCTTTAATAACTAATGATAAAGATCAGTCAAAACCAAAAAAGATCTGCAATATGTAATAATAATAACCACTAGAGATTAGTGAATCATTTCAATCTTAATCAAATTCAAATAGAATTTTATGAAATTTTCAGGTCCCAGCGAATTTGAATAATTTTCAGCTTAAGTTGCGTGCATTATCAGAAAATGCCCACCACCTTTGGAGATGTTGCTAAAGACTGCATCAGCGTCAGAAGATTGACATGACCTTAGATGCGACCGTGTGGAGCTTCTGTAGAATGCCCTGCAGCTATCAAACCATATGGTTGGGCACAACCAATCAAAAAGGAGTATTATAGACTATATAAAAGTTTAGTCAGAGAATTCAGCAGCCATTTTAGGGTGATTTAGGATTGTAAGAGAATTTCAGAGATCACAGCTAAATAATAGAGATAGGAAAAGAAAGACCTAGAAGATTTGAAAATACTCCAGATAGTATTGTGCTGCACAACTGCAATGAGTGTAGCAGTCAATTAAAATATGAGAGGTGCTAGCAGCCAGACTCCACGTGATTGATATGCAATATGGAATAGCTGATATTTCTACTGCTTCATTTGAATTACAATTACACATTTTATTAATCTTTCATAATGTACTAAAAAGCCACCGCAGTAAGGCAGCACAATATTTTTTTAAATAAAAAAAATCTGAAATTAGTGTCAGAGACCATGCACCTATTTGTCTCAAGTGAATTTTGAACTTCCTGTGCAATCATTTTTGTGAAGGGGGAATAATTGTTTTTTAAAAATACAAAAGAAAATTCCCTCAAATCGAGAAACTTAACTGCGTGTAGCAAACAATTTTTTTTGGACGTGGATTTCCCTGGTCAAATTTTACATCTGTAAACTCCACATCAATAGAGCACCCTATTGCAGGTGCTGGACTTTTAGACATGTACTGTACCTACCTAGCATCACATCATGTTAGGAAAGGGGGTTGAATTTTGTGAAAAAAAAGTGAAAAAAAAGTTTAAATACAATTGACATTTAACTGCATATCTGTTTTTGCACAACTTTTTTCCTTGTACAATTTGACAATCGTACATACATCTATTATGCACCCATTTTGTGTAAATTGCACCAAAAGTCACTTTTCAATTTTGTTTTTTATATACGAAAATTATAATGCCTCATTCAAGCATTTATGTGTCACTATCTTAGTATAAACCATGATGCATGGACTAGTCGCAGGTTTCCTAACCAAAAATTGACAATCCGCGACAAGTTTGTGCATTGTGGTCCACACCCAAACCATGTTTAATGGATTTGTAAATGAGGCCTAAAAGCAAGAATATCCTTGTAGCCCCGTACTATTAATTAACCTCAAGATATACTACTTAGGCTGCTTTCACATTAGCGTTTCACAAACCTGCATCAGTTTGCGCACGGCCGCTGCTAAGATCTGCCCCCGGCCGCGCCTCCTCCTGGCCGCTCCGCCTATGGGCGCATGATGCTGAATGCGACCTGCGTACCCTATCTTTACCATTGGGTATGCAGGCCGTGCACAGGTATGCGTTTGCCAGCACATGCGTCCTTTTGACGGTGCGTCGACCTGCGCTAAACGCATCGTGTTGCATTTTGGTGCGCTCAGCGCACTGTTAAAAGGACGCATGCACCGGCAAACGCATACCGGCGCACGGCCTGCGTACCCAATGCTAAAGATAGGGTACGCAGGTCGCATGCAGTGTCATGCAACCATAGGCGGAGCTGCCGGGGGTGGAGCTTAGCGGCGGCCATGCGCAGACTGATGCAGGTCTGTGAAACGCTGTTTTTAGTCAGACAGCTTTAATAAATTATTTAGATTTATTAAAATGGAAATGTTTCATGAAATATTTGGTGAATCTCTCAAAGCTTTGTAAACACATTTATGTAATTTTGCTGTTATAGTCCTTAATATCTCATATCCGAAATGTGTAATTTACTTAATGGAAAATTTTGTTTGTAACACATTAAAACCATTGTGACCTTGAAAAGATAGTAATTGAGCACCGTTCCACTAAACAGCAGTTATGGCAATCAAGAAGAATGCATTTTATAGATAGAGAGAAAAGATGAAGAGTTAAAACGTATTGTTTAGTATGTAATAATTGTGATAATTATTCATGATTTTCAAATGCTTCATGCTGTCAAAAGTTTTGACATAAAGGGCTTCCAGGGTTATAATATAAACTTATGTAAAGGTGTATATGTCATAACTTACAACATTTATAGCATTATTATATTATTTGTAACATGGCATAAAAAAGTTCACCTATTAATTGTCCATTCACCAGCAAAGCCGATTTATTAGGTAACAAATTGTACATATTAACATTACTGACACTCCAGTAACTGGCTGGACTGGAGATGTATTAATGAGTATACAATTCATTAAACTTGTTTACTAATGATACCTGAGCATTAAAATGCTCGAGTGCTCGGTACTCGAATCGAGGAGGTCTGACGCTCTGACAGGCTCAACTCGAATTCCAAATCTAATGAAAGTCAATGGGAAACGCAAGCATTTTTCTGGAAGACCCCAACATGAGGGCTGGAGGGCAAGAAAATCGCTGAAATGGATGGAAACAATTCTAAAATGTAATGGGAACAACATGAAGAAGACGCCTGGATACATCTCTGACTCCCAGATTGCTGCTGGAAACAATGTCAGAGTATTACCCAACTCCTATAGACTGACAATAAAAGATACAAAACCATAGATAAAATGGATTTCACAGAAAAAAATGTTAGGAAACATTCCTTCCTGTATAATGACTTGTATGTAAGACAAAATTAAAAAGAGACAAAACAAAACCAAAACACCAGGCCATCTATCACCGTATTTCCCTGTTGCCAATGACTACAGTAGATGACATAGTTGAGGGGAAAATAAAACTACACCCTCCAGTAGTCACTGGTAAATTAAATTTTAACATTTATTACCTTATTTGGGCATGTGGTGAGTGTGACATAAGACACATCCTGTTTAATTTATGAAGGAGGGACTCTGAAACTCACAAAGTATATGCAAAGAATGCAAGAAATGCCGACAATTAGAAGGAAGAGGGATTCTGATACACCTTGTATTAGACATAAAGGAGGGCCTCATACACATTGTATTAAAATTGTTTGGCAGTGGGATTCCTAAACTCATAAAGCCTATGCACTAAGTACAAGGGCTTGCAAAAAGTAGAAGGAGTGACTGAAATACACCCTGGAAGACACATAGAGGAGGGCCACAGAAAGCAGATTAGACCATGTGGAAGACAGAATGGTGCTGGGAAACATACTAGAAGTATTACTTGCCATCCAACCGACCACTTGTTCACACTTTTCTGACTTCAAGAGTCGTGTCCTGTTCCCTCCTGCAAAGTGGAACAGGAAGCTAGGTCTTGTGAATTGACATGTTTGTAGTGCTCCAACAGCAGGCACAGTTTCACCTGTCCCACGGCCTCGGCTTCTGCGTGCACCATCATCAGCATGTCCACTTCCCCATCCCTTATTGCCTTGCACATTTCAAATTCGGTATTTAATATATGCCTGCAAACTTTCTGGCATTAATATGGAAAAGAAATTATGTAGCCCTGAAAGGGACTTTTGTTTTTAGGTTGCAGGAGCAGTATACCTATGTGCAAAAAAAGCCCTGCCTATATGCCTCTAATCCAAAGCTATCTCTCTTCCACCAGTTATCCCTACACTGAGTGTAGGTAACAGCGCTTTTACTAGAGAAAGAACAGGATGTTGCCCTAAAAATGACATTTGTCTTAATGGTGCAGCAGCGGTATACAAGTACTGCAATAATTAAACACTGCTTATATGTCTGCTCTAATTTAAAATCACCCACCTAGATCAACTCTCCCTGAACTGCTTCCAGAGGAGAGTGTGCCAAGCATTGAGTCACTGGGTCTTATATAATGGCTACAGCATAACTGTGTATGGCGGGCAATTCTCGTATGTTTATTTGTCGCGGAGCATGGACTCAAACATGGCACAGATTATATATGTTGAAGTATAGAAAAGTGGGGAAGAAGCAGAGTGAGGCAGATAAAAAGATCATGCGCATTCAAGCTAGTTTATCGCAATGCTGGATTCACAGCTACACTGCTCAGTATTGCTGTATAATTTCCTCCATATATTTGTTGTTTCTGTCTGTCTGATACTAAAGGAAAAAAGAGCAGAGAACCCTCTTTCTGTGCAATTAGTCTATGGGAGACAGCATTGCAACTAGGCTCCTTCCACCAGCTCACAGACAATAGGAAACAGAGAAAGAGCCTGCTGAGGGGAAAACTGGTGAAAAATTTAGGATACAAGTCATATCATGACCAGTAACAGTGTTTTTCCTCATGCACACACACTACAGCTAATTCTGAAAAATTACTTGAAAGTATAGTTCCCTTGAAGTTATGCCACATGCAGCTTAAAATTAATTAGCCTTCACTAAACCATTATAAAGATATGCACACATGATGTCTGGAATCTGCATGAAAAAGCACTCAAAAAGCATTAAAATAGTGAATATGCTTAGTCTTTTGTAACTTCTTTTAACTGCTTCAGGCTTTGAAAGCTGTGAAGTGACTGAAAGAAGTGAGCTACCCATTCTTCTGTTGGCTTCAACATGGAAGCTGTCACTATTGTATAATTAAAATGTAAAAAAATAACACAAGTGTAAAAAAGCTGTTCCAAAAATGACTACAAATGTGCTTCAAAAACTATGCGAGTACGTCAGCATATATAAGACTTTGTGTGCACATTCCCTAACAATGTTTCTGTTTTATTTTTGTGCTTTTCAGTTCTTATTTAATTGTGATGCTTTTATGCAAAAAATGGGTTTTAAGCTATGTGTACAATATATTACAAATTAATTTTTTAAAGTATAGTTTTGATGCAGGGCCTCTGCTTTGTCAAACTGCTATATTTCAGTTGTGTGCTTGTTCTGAGTCATCATAAAATTATAGAATTAGCCATTATAAAAGTGTCAACACATACGGCTTTTATCTCTTAGTACCGTTGTTCCAAATGTCATATTTCATATTTCATATGAAGCAGACATATGAAGTTGTCTACTTTTGGATTTATGTGGAATCAGACATAGAAGTGCCATGTTTTATTAGATGCCATAATAATTAGATATTTATGCTTCTAATGTAGAATACTTTGATAACTTCCTGTTACAATAGTGTAGCAACTCACGCAGGAACATAGGTAAAACTCTAGAAACTTTAACTGACTCTGCTGGTTCCTTGTACATGCTAAAGATGCAGACCCTGCAGTCCAGAGTGGTTCCTAAGTGAGCAGAGATAGCCCTAACCACATACTAGACAATAGGAACACAAACCTTCATTGCCTGACAGTACATTGAGTGCTTCACGTTCCATCTAAAGAACCAGAGGAAAGAGCAGAGTGTAAATTACCTCCAGAAGGGAAAGTTTGCTGAAATAGAAAGAGATCCCAGAGTGAGTAAAACAAAATAGAAAATAAAGGAATAAGTACATAGTGTGAGAAAATATGCCACCTAGTTCCTAAAAAGAAACAGAAGATACAGGTGCATCTCACAAAATTAGAATATCATCAAAAAGTTAATTTATTTCAGTTCTTCAATACAAAAAGTGAAATTCATATATTAGATAGTCATTACAGAGTGATGTATTTCAATTGTTTGTTTCTTTTAATGTTGATGATTATGGTTTACAGTCAATGAAAACTCAAAAGTCATTATCTTAGTAAATTAGAATACTTTATAACACCAGCTTGAAAAATGATTTTAAAATCCGAAATGTTGGCCTACTGAAATGTATGTTCAGAAAGTGCACCCAATACTTGGTCGGGGCTCCTTTGGCATCAATTACTACTACAATGTGGCATAGCATGGAGGCGATCAGTCTGTGGCACTGTTGAGGTGTTATGGAAGCCCAGGTGCAGGGTAAATAACATAAACAGCAAAGACATAAACCCTAGCTGGTCTTTCACTGACTGGCTTAAACTACAGCAGTATGACTGGACATCCAAATAAGACTATCACTTGGAAGAAATACCAGCAGTGAAAAGTATATAAAGTATATAAAATCGCACCTGAAAGGTGATAGGGCAGACAAGGGAATAAATGAAAACACCTGCTATCCTAAAAAGACTGAGACCAAAATAAAAGAAAGTAAACACCCGGAGCAAAAGTGTATCTGCTGGAGCTTGGTGGACAGAGATGCCGACCACAAAGCACAGACTCAAGAGTTCAAACCCAGACACATGACAATTCCTGGAGGCTTGGAGCTCCCAATCGTGCAGAATTCTGGAAGCTATTGTACATAGCTATTGTTAGATCTTCTGTTATGTACATGAGGGCTGAAGTTGGCCATGTTAGTTAATTACTAACATGTAATGATGTCTTGTATATTTACTAGGTGATTGTTAAATGACAAAAGATGCAAATACAATTTCCATGTTTCTGCAATTAATCCAGTGTATTAGGATGTTTTTCTCTGGTAAAATGTTGATATCTGAATCTAGGCAGCAAATTCAATTGTGAGGTGCCTGTTATTTGTTTCCTTATTATGGTGTAATGGATACTCGAGCATCTTCTCATTATTACTAGAAACACATCTATCAAAGAAGATGGTGCATGTTAAGAATGCAGAAACTCTGCCGCCGTGGATATTGCTTCAGTTTCTCTGAGGTGGAAAGAAATGGAAAATGTTTAATGGTTTTAACATTTTATAGTTTACTTTGTCACATGAAACGGGCTAAGGAATTTATGCCATGTGTACAGTAAATTCTATCAGTGTTTCCTGGATATTGTTTGGTTAATTTTTCTGCTATCACATAGTATTAGCGTTTTGTAATTTAGTCATTTGATTTCGTTTATATGCACTGAATTTTTAGGTGCTCATTGAACCCAGTGAACAATTTGCTTCACACGAAATATCAAAAATGTGTCACGTGACCAAGTGTGGCTAGGCTTCACTTTAACGCCTTTCTGTTATCACATCTCATAGTTCCTGACAGTGCCGTACTATCTTAACCTGCATACAAGCAGAAGTAGGACACGTAATAACCTTTTTTTGGTGAATCTGGATAGTGATAAAATGTCTTATCTCAGAACTTAACCATATAAATTGGAAAATAAAGCCATACAACTCTGAAGAAATTGTACAAATATTGTATTTGGCAGGCCAGGATTGAAGAATGTTTACCATGCATAAATTCATAATTTTGTACACTGAGGTCATTTTGATATTGCTAAAGCAGTTTGTGTTAAAAATCTTTAAAGGGGTTGATTACAGTCCTAAGAGACTTTAGCCTGTCATACATATCTTGTAAGGACAGATGGAGGTCTTGCGATACTTTTAATTTATGGCTTTTCAATTTTGGGAAAAATTTAGCAAGGCTGTCAAGTTCGAATTTCAGAAGTTGCCCTCATCTTTAATATTTATTCATGTACAGGTTATCTCATTTTCTTGCGTAAAGGAGAACTGCCACATGTGCTATCAAAAATTGACTAAACTCTGACAACTGTATGCAAGTTGTGTATCAGGACTAGCTCAATCAGATACAGAATATGGAATATATCGCTTTCCTGTGAAACTTTAACAACCAGCCTGCAATCTAAATTTCTTGGACTTTTCACACTATGAATAGTGGCACTTTTGTAATTCTTTCAAATGTATTTATTAAAGGTGTAGTCCATTACTTAACAACCCATTTTGTTAAGTAATGGACAACCCCTTTTGAATGTTCTCAATGTGGTGGAAAAATAAAAATATAGATACTTGAATCCCAGGCTGGTGCTGCTTCTTCCTATTTGGCATGATGTTTCCCATTGGTCTACTGGCATCAATTTATTTTATTCTGATTGGCTGCAGACTTTACATTTTGTCAAGGATGAAGAAGCACTGTAACACAGTTATGTATTGTTAAGGAGAAACATGTTTTTAATAGATCTCATCTAATTAATTGATTTGGACAATTTGTGTCTCTTAATTTGTAGAACAAAGAACAGAGGGAAAGAGAGTGGTATTTCTAAGTTCCTATAACACACAAAACTACATCACTGCTATTGACCAATAGAAGCAAAAAAGTGAGTGTCTAAACTCTAACCTTTATTGATAACTGTTAAAAGATAACCAGTGTATTAAAAGTACATCACCCATCCAAAAGATGACTGAACAAAACACAAATGTGAATATAAAAATACTTACTCCATGATTGGGAAGAAAAAAGGACTGATAATGTTCAGTCTAGAAAAAATGGTCCCTAAGTATGGTGAATCTGATAATGATCAGTCCTGCAATCAGTGGTATGTAAAAAATAAGGCTTACTCTTTAGACATAACTAGTCACAGGCAAAAATATTAATCATGAAATGGGAAAATAAACAATCTCACCCATTCCATGATTCAGCTGGAGTTGTCATATACTGGTTCAGTGGCTCCTGAGTGGACCTTGACTGTCCTTACGTACCTCCTGACATGTTTTGTAATGTAAATCCTTTCCGATGTTGGGCGTAATTATACACCCATGTCAGAATTCCTCCCTTTGATGTGGGCTCCAGCGCTGAGCCCACATCTTTCCCGGCACATTTCAGCTGTTTTGAACAGCTGACACGTGTCTCTAACAGCCGTGGGTTGAATCGTGTCTCACCTGCGGCTGTCAACTTGTTAATTGCTGCTGTCAATCTCTGACAGTGGCATTTAACTCAGGCTTACCGGAAGCGCGCCAGAAATCCCGCCCATCGGTATCCGCATCACGTGATCGCGGGTCACCAATAGGTTGGCATGACAACCAGAGGTCTCCAGCAGACTTCTATAGCCGGATTGCTATGAGCGCCACCCAATGGTCAGCGCTCATAGCAAGTGAGCATTTCTGCTTCACACAGGCGATCTGATCATTGCCTGTGTGTAGCAGAGGAGAGCAGAGTACTGCAGCTTCTAATGTCCCATGGAGACTATTGAAGCATGCAAAAAGTAAAAAAAAGTTTAAAAAAAGTTTTTAATAATATAAAAAACTATATATAAAAGTTAAAATCACTCCCATTGCGCCTCATTCAAAATAAAACAATAAAAAAATCCAACATACACATATTTGGTATCGTCGCGTTCAGAATCGCCTGATGTATCAGTATAAAAAAAAGAATTAACCTGATCGCTAATCGATCGTAACGAGAAAATAATTAAAACGCCAGAATTATGTTTTTTTGGTCGCCGCTACAATGATAATAATAATATTATTATTATTAATAATAAAATGCAATAATGGGTGATCAATAGATCATATCCACACCAAAATGGTATCAATAAAAATGTTAGCTTGGTGCGCAAAAAATAGGCCCTCACCCAGCGCTATATGATGAAAAATGGAGATGCTACAGGTCTTGGAAAATGGCACCATATTTTTTTTACCAAAGTTTGGATTTTTTTTCACCACTTACTTAAAAAAAAATGTAGACATGTTTAGTGTCCATGAACTTGTAATGACCTGGAGAATCATAATGGCATTTCAGTTTTAGCATTTAGTGAACATGGTAAAAAAAAAAAAAACAACTGTGGAATTGCACTTTTTTGCAATTTCACCACATTTGGAATTTTTTTCCCATTTTCCAGTACATGATATGTTAAAACCAATGGTTTTGTTGAAAATTACAACTTTTCCTGCAAAAACAAGCCCTCACATGACCATTTTGACTAAAAATAAAAAAGTTATGGCTCTGAGAAGAAGGGGAGAAAAAAATGAAAATGCAAAAATGAAAATACCTCCAGTCATGAAGGGGTTTAGATTCCTCCTGGGAGAAAGCACTCATCTGCTCATCAAAAGTACAAGGTTACCTCTCTCTTTTGGGAATGTGTATAGAAAGTGGCCACTCAGGAATCAGTGGCTAATCAAGAATAGAGAGTAGTAGCCACCAATGTGTGCTAATTTGAAGGGTGTTGTATGCATATACCTAATGCTTGCATGGCTAAAAAGTGGTTAATTTATTAAGATCGGCGTACTTTGCTAAGGTCATAATAAAAAACCTGCTGAGGTAAGATGTTCATACTTTACTGATTTATCAAGAGGCACATGCCATAGTACAGGTGCATTATAATTTATGCCACTTTACATAGATTAGAGTGAATCTGTCTTTGCATATGGCCACAGCCATTTTGCAAAGCTTTACCTACTTTTTGTTTTCTTTTCCCGCAGAAAGTGCTGAGAGGAATGAAAAGAAGAAGTAATGAATTATGGTGTAAACATGGTGTCCTCCATTGTATGTGACTTTTTAGGCTACAAAGCTGGCATAGTCTTAATAATAACAGACTATAGTTTCAATGTTCAGTGACAGTAAATAAAGCAAATAAAATACTGTGCAAACAAAAAGAGCCAATGCATATTAGATAATTGTGTGCAAACACATTGACATTCAAGGACCAGCTAAATAACTAATGAGTACAGGGATTTTCCAATTTATCCCCATTGACAGATTTGGGGGTAAAAAGTGCCAAGCCACATGCCCGATCCTTGTGTTTTCCTAAGAGGTAATCTGCCACCATAGGTGACTGGAAACTTTTTACTTCCCTCTCCCTCTTGATAAAACATTCACTCTCCACCTTGTAAGCATGTATATGTATAGGAGATTAAAAGGAAAAGCTGACAGCCAAAAGAGAGCTTGGCCAATAGTTATCCAATGCATATGACTAGACTTTAAGAAAGTGACTACTCATGAAGAGACGTAAAGACCCATTTAAAGAGGCTGCCAATCATGCAAAAAAACAGGCAAAACACTTGTTTGTTGGATAGTGATAATTTTTAATCAAACTTAAAAATAATCATTCTCTGTAGCACATCCTCATGTGTAACGCATGATGTGTGCTGCCGAGACTAATGACATTCTATGAGCACAGAACCATAGATGTGTGGTCAGCCTGTCTAAACAGACCACTTAATGACCATTATTCAGCCTGCCTTTGGTCAATCGACAGTCACATAAAGTTTGGCCAGTCTATATGGACCCTTAGGCTGGAGTCACACAGAACGTTTAAAAAAAGGTCCG
>VIAB01010941.1:48858-66080 GCA_009801035.1 Oophaga pumilio | reverse complement strand
CCCGGGTTCGGTTGCAATCCATTATATAATAAAGTTGCTGCAACTGAGCTCATAACAGTAAGTCTATGAAAGTCAGAACAAGGCTCTAACAGACTTGTATTGAGAGCTTGCGACCATTAACTCTGACATCCGATGGTCAAGTCTGAAGTTTCGGCACTGGAGCAGCACTGGGAACAACTTAGATTAGTTGAACCACTCCAGCGATGAAATGAATAACACCCTGTGATTGTTAGGCAATATAACCCCTGCAAACCCCCAACCAGTCTGTCTTTCATGACTCTACTTGGGGCTACATTGAGGTTTTGTTTAACAGTCGAGAAAGCAATATTTTCTTTTGGTGTTATATTGCTAAACGAAGGGGGCCAAAAAGCAAAAAGTGGCAGAAAAATACACAGGATGGTGTACAAGCTAAAAAAGATATATATGTGTGATATAGTATCCCTATTTTCAGAGAACCTTGAAGCAAGGCAAGTATTAATAAGAATAGCATTGTCCAGAACTGGGCTAGGAATATAGTTTTGCAAAAACACGCAAAAGAAAATTACTTATTTAAGCCTTTTGGAGTCAGTGAATCAGCTTTAAGGGTCCACTAACTCTCCTTTCTTAGAATGCTTTGTTGTGTACCCCCGTCTCATTTTGGGTTTGACTACCTCAACAGCACAAAAAGATATATCACTGGACTCACCATGGTGAATACTATTCAAGCATCTCGCTAATGGAGTGTCTCGACCATGACAAATATTCTCTTATCAATTATGAGCCCCCATTTTTTGCAATGTGGTGGTGCATTCTAACGTTGTAGCACACATCTTAGGCTCTGGGCAGGCGCACATTTTCACTACAATTTAGCTGTGCATTCCAGCATTGGAATGCATGGACGTACTTCTAGGCATGCGCATTTTGTTATCACATGAAAAGCATGCTGCAGCCCATCGGCAGTGCGCTACAGTTTTAGAGCACTCTCAGTATCTCCTGGTCACACAAATAGCGATGATCAAACAGGTGCACTAATCTAGCACTGAGGTCAAGAACGAATTTTAATCAGATACTTCTAGGGGTTAGCAAGGGCCGTCACATGTGCACTGTGGATATGTGGAAATATGTATCTATTACACTTTGCACCCAGTATCATTAATTGGTATGGATTTAGGTGCTATGGGTGTGTTTACTAATGAAAGGCGGGCTATTTAAACTTATACTTTTCCTTAGCCAGACACGCCATGGTGGGCATACTATGCTGCTACCGTGACTGTAGAAAGAAAAAAATGAAGCGCTCACCTTCCTTGCTGGTAATGGAGTCAGCTGAAAGGAATCTTTAGCGGTGGGTGCAGTGTTCAGCTGGTGTGCACAGCAATGTGGGAGAGAGGTAATGGAATTTAGCTTTGCCAAATTTTCCATAAAAATTTGATATGTGGTAAATGAATCTGAACGTATCTCAATACTGGAAAGTTTGCAATTTCTTAGAAATTACACATGGAGTAGGAGAGAGAGAGAACTCCATTGAGCATAAGAGACTGCACTCTGTAGAAGAGAGAGAAAGAGCACTGCACTGATTATAACAGCTTACACACTATAAGAGAAAGAGAAGATCCTGATGATCATAAGGGCTTGTACACTACAGGAGAAAGAGAGAGAGAGAGAGAGAATATATATAAGAGGTAGACTTACACAGTAGCTCTAGAGATGGAATATGACTCTGCAGTACAAACTGCTATTCAGCTTTCTATGAGCTATATGCCCAAATGTCTTAGGAGCAGAGGTGTATCAAAGTTCTCTGGCACCCGGGGCAAGAATTCAGTTTGGCGACCCCCCCCAGCACACATGCGATTTGCACACTTAGGCCGGGGTCACACTTGCGAGTTCAATGCGAGAAACTCGCATCAATGCCCGGCACTGCCGCCGGCACTCGGACCGGAGTGTGCTGCTGCATGTATTTCTATGCAGCCGCACACTCTAGTCCGAGTGCCGGTGGCTGTGCTGGGTATTGATGCAAGAGACTCGCTCGAGTTTCTCACATCACACTTGCAAGTGTGACCCCAGCCTAAGTCATATACTGACAAGCTGCTCTCTTTAATGCTCTCAATGTTCAGTGAAAAACTGAGAGAAGCAGGAAGAGAAGCTAGTTGCCACAAGACCATAAGTATGAAAATTACATACTGTATGAGTGAAGTATCCATGACTATTGGAACCTGCAAAGCTGAATCCTGAAATTGCAGCTTCTGAATTCTCACAACGAATGCACTGCACACTTTTAGGATTCTCCCTTGCTGGTGGCAAGAGTGGACAGTCGTGTCAGCACAAGCATGTGATTTGTATACCTCTGGCCACATTCTGACTAGACGTGCCCTGCCTCGCTCAGTTCATTCTTCATTGAGTAAGGCCACACATGTCTAGTCAGCATGTGATCGCATGTATGTAAATCGCTGACACAAGAGAATTCTAACAGCGTGCAGTGAGCATTATGAGAATTCAGAAGTCTGCAGTCACATAGAATGACTGCAGACTCAGCACAAACCTGGACAACCCCTTTAATGCTTCTAACATAAATAAAAACATGAGAATTAGTCAGTTTCACAAATAATATTTACATCCAGGTACCTTATAGATGACGTTGTCTCTGGAGTCGCTCTTCTTTTCTTCATTTTATTCAGACCCCATGATGAGTTTTCTCATCCACAGCCGTCTCTGCAGACCTCCATCTTCTCCGGTCTTCTGCTGCAAATCTCCACATGATGCCCTTAAAGATAGAAGTGTCATTATAATGCTCCTGAATAAAAATATCTGCCCTGCGTTGAGCCCCTGAATAAATAACTGCCACTCACTATATTGTCTGCACAAAATATGACCCCACTCTGTCCCTCTTATGGTAAATGCTCTTTACACTGACCTCTCCTTACCATGCAGGGACCACTCTTCACACTATCCTCTCACACTCTGTCCTCCCTATAGGGCACAGTCTCTGTATTGTTCCCCCTCATCACACTCCCCCCTCCTTGGTATACTGTTCCCTCCTGGCTGTACCCTTGCACTGTCCCCCCATGCTCCACCCCCACTACTCAGTCTCTATTCTGTGCCCACTCACTTTTCTCCCCCATACTGTCTCCGCACACTATTCCCCTCCCTCCTCATACTGTTACCTCTCACATCCCCCATTTACCATACTGTTTCCTCATATATTTACCCCCTCACTCTCTATACTGCCTGCTCACACATACCCCCGACTCCACATATTGTGTCTGCACACATCCCATCACCCTCATTCCCCATACTGTGTCCACATACATTTTTCACATCACTAATCATACTGTGTCCGCATACATTCCTCCATTTGCCCCATATTGTCTGCACCCATCCCCATCACCACTCCAAATATCCCCCACACATATCTCACCATCCCCATTCCAAATCTCCCCCACACATTATATCTCCCCACACACATTAAATCTTCCCATCAGCACTCCAAATCTCCCACCACACATTAAATCCTCCCATCCTCACTCCAAATCTCCCCCACACATTAAATCCCCCATCCCTACTCCAAATCTCCCCACAAACATTAAATCCCCCATCCCCTGTCCAAATCTCCCCATTGCAAATCTCCCCATCCACACACTATATCCTCCCGTGCACTTAATCTTCTGTGTCTTCAGCTCCACTGGAGCACTTACCACCAGTGTTCGCCTCTGCTACGTGAGCCAGTAACATCAGCAGCGTGATCACATGACCTAATCACGCTGCTGACGTCGCTGTGACCTGACGGTCAGAGCTTCAATTGTACTCGCGTCTGTTAGACGTGAGTACTATTGAACGCTGGGAGCCGGTGCGTTGCAGCTTCTCTGTGCTGGCTGTCAGCTTGACAGCTGGCACAGAGGACATCCAACTACCAGTCCAGGGGTGGCAGAATGCAGCTGCTGGGGGAGACACTGCAGACTGCCGCATTAGGCGGCCCAACTTCACTCCCCTGCCAGCTGCGCCCAGGACACATGACCCGGCTGCCCCCCCTAGATACGCCTCTGCTTAGGAGAGTTGACCCTACTGATAGATTCCCTTTAAGTTTTATTTTGTGAAGATATTAAACTATTGGTCCTTTTTTTCAATGTTTTTTGTAAGAAGAAAGGTAGGGACATATTATTGTATGATGGTTGTCAAAGAAGTAAATCATAGTTACTAACACTCATAAATCTGTCAGACTGTTTAAAATTTTCTGAAACAATCTAAGTATATTTTGGCACATCTGAGGTCAAATGGGCAGAGTATATAGAAAATCAGTATACAAGTTGTGATTTCTGTTATTAGTGTTTCTTGGTGATACTGGGGGTAGAATATCGTCTACTTTAGCATCCTTATTTTTACCAACAGTGAGGTTGGAAAGCAGTGTATGATTAAAGGAAGGGCCGGATCCAGGTTTTCGTGGGCCCCGAGCAAAAGATTCTCAGTGAGTCCCTTTAACACACACCACGATTCATGATACACAGATACGGCAGAGATGTATAGGTATAGTGCAGTACAGAATAAATATGACCACACATGCTGTGCCCTAAATAAGCCCTACACTGTGCCATGAAATCAATAATTGCCCCTCACTGTGCTCTTTGCACAAAATGAGCCCACATTGTATCGCTTATGTTACATAGTGTCCACACTGTCCCCTCATAAAAAATATTCCCATCATACTGTTCTAATTTTACTATGACTGCCACCATACTGTACACCCTTGTGAACTACAACTGCCACAATGTCCTCCATTATGAGATATACCCAAAACACCTTCTTTCTTTATGAACTATGACATCCACATTGTTTTTCCTCAATGCTGACCCCCACTATGTCTACACTCCATTCTGAGACCCTCTTCACACTGTCCCCCCACTCCTTACTAAGCCTTCTCGTTACACTGTCCATGATTGCCCTAAGTCTGGTCACAGACTCCCCATATTGATCCATGTGCACACTGAGTTCCCCTATACTGCTCAATCTGCCCTTTCTGCACACCAAATTCTCACATACTACTCCAACTCCAAATAGAGCTGCCCCTCATCTCAATACTGAGCCCCCATACTGTCTTATTTCCACACAGTGGCCCTCAACACTGCATCATCTCCATATTGAGACCCCTATGCTGCTTCATCTCCATATAGAGTCCTCCTACGCAGCACCATCTGAATACAAGGACCCCATCACTGACCCATCTTTATACAGAGCCCCCGCATGCTGCTCAATCACCATAATAGGTCCCCTATACTGCCCCATCTCCACACAGAGTCCCCTTATAGTTCCCCATCTCCATATAGAGCCCCTATCCTGCCCCATCTCCATACAGAGTCCCCCTATACTGGCCCATCTTGATACAGAGCACCCTATACTGCCACATCTCCATACAGAACCCCTTATACTGCCCTATTTCCATACAGAATCCCCCCTATACTGCTGTATTTCCATACAGAACCCGCTACACTGCCACATCTCCATACAGAATCACCCTACACTGTGACATATCTATATAAAGCCTCACTAAACTGCCCCATCTTCATATTATGTTCCCCTATACAGCCCCATCTCTATATAGAGCTCTTCCATAGAGCTCCATCTCTATATAAAGCCCCCTGTACAGCCACATCTTCATATTAAACTATTCTGAAATATCTCCATAATGAGCCCCTTATACTGCAGCATCTCCATGAAGAACAAGCTGTACTACCACATCCACATACTGGCCCCTTTCTATATTAAGCCCGTCTGTGTATTATATGCTAATGTCTTCAGCTATACGAGCACTTACCATCTCCTGACTGCTACGCCCATGTCGTCAGATCATCTGAGGCGTTTTCATGACGTCTGCAGCATGATGAGATGACCTCATCGCGCTGCACGTCGGGCAGGGAGAAGATCCTGAAAGTGCCGATCCTTGCATCTTTATTTGCATTCACGTCTGTAAAGGTGCAAATACAAATGAATGCCGGCATAACGTGCTCTGCCTCGCTCTATCCCCTGAAGACGAGTGGGCACTCACTGTTTGTCCAGGGCACTTACTCAGGTGCGCTGGGTGGTGACGCCGGCCCTGATTAAAGGGCTTCTGAATGAAAATCTGTTTAGTGCCAATACCTACATGTACCATATATAATACTAATATCTTTTTATTTGCTAGAGAGGTCTTTGGTTCCACTTTCCCTTCAGGCATCAGCCTAGGTACCACTGTTACTTCTTCACCCTCTAAATCTATATTCCTGATGGTAGTCATACACCAATGCTCCTGTTAAAAATCACACAGCAGAGGGTGGCAAGCTATGTATGGCACCTTACCCATTGGTTGGAAATTGTATACTATACTATTGCAATATGCATATTATTTTCAGATTTTCTATTGTGCAGAGGTTGATTCCATAGAATGTCAATATTCAAGCTTCAAAGTAAATTGAAGGCATTCTAAGCAAACATAAAGTGCAAACTATTGAAATGTGTGTCCTGGTACAAATTATATATAAGAACCTAAATTGTTAATCTGATGTACTCATTTAATACATGTAAATAAAAATAAATATATTGCTGTTTAGGAAAATGCTGAGTTACTTTTAGTAAACTGATCAGCCAAAAATGTCCATTTTGAAATGTATAACTAAATCTATCTGCAGTTTATTTGGCATTTATTATAAATGCTGTTGTTTCTTTTTTAACAATTTGTGTTGTCATGATTGTGGCGGGTAACTAATGGATATTATTTCAATAGATAACATCTGTAACTGGGCAATTTCCTAAGTATTCTTGCAAACAGTTTAACCAAAAATAGAGAAATAATCATTAAATGCAATTTCAAATGTTTGTTTTTACAGAACAAGCATTTACTCAATGTGGGAAAAAAAAATCTAGATATTCTCCAAATTTTACAAATCAGGACAAAGCAAATAGCCTTTTAGGGAAGTAACATTTTTGTATATTATATTGTGATATACAGTAGTATGATTACTGACTTACATTTGTTTAAATTTAATTTGGGATCTTTAGTTTTAGAAGAAGGAAATTTATACTACTGGATAGTACCAAACGGCTTCGGTTTATTTAGGTTTATGCACAAACATTGCCAGAATACACTCTCCAAACAAACATAGTACACGGTTCATTAAAAGTTTTCATTCTTCCATCGTCATTTATAAGTGGATCAGGAAATTATTCAGTGCATTACAAGAGGAGTCTTTGAATGTGGATTAGAAGAATAGTAACATTTATTATATAACAATAATTTATCATTTTAATTGCAATAAGACTTATTAGTTTCTAACTACACATCCAAATTCTTCTTTATGTACCCCAAGCATGCGTGACGTCACAAATCTACACTTTTACGTAACGGGGGCCTCACATAAATAGCTTTTACAAGTTTATTTCAAAATTGCAAAATAAGATATGAATAATGCACAACATTTTAATTACAATTTTTTTGCAGAAAACACCAAAAAATGTTTTTTTTCAAAATTTCAAAAATGAAAAACTCAAAGGTATATAAATCTAGAGTAAACTAGTTGCAGCTACATTTCTTTTCTAACTTTTTCTTTTCAATTTTTTTGGTCTTCCAAACAATTTTCACGTTATCTTTTCTGAAGAATGTTCTTTACAGATAACACAATCAGGGTTGTCCACTATTTTCTTGTGTGTGACACACTGTAAGGATAAAGTGCCCCCTTCCTCCTCTCATCCTCATCCTCAGCATCTCTGATCTTTTATACTTTCTTTTAAGAGGTGTACAATTCTCTAGATTTTTGTGGCTCACAAACTTTACCCTTTGCAAGCTTCTTATAGAAACGAGATTGAAAATGAGTCAGACTTCCTCATCATCATTCCTCATCACAGGTCCTTCAGCAATTAGCTTACAGTGTATACTGTCCTCAGTACTCTCTACACAGCTCATTACTGTGGTCAGAAGGACATGAGATGATGTCATGGCCTTATCACTCCCTCCCAAAAATCATATGACATCTTCACATAGCATGATCCACCCCCCGGCCCCTCCACCAGTAACCCTGAATACAAATTAAGTAACTTGAGACACAAACACTACTGAATACATGATAAAAATAGCAGGGGCCTAAAAGGCCCCCGTTCCGTACAAATTATTATTATTATTCATTTTTATAGCGCCATTTATTGCATGGCGCTTTACATGTGAGAAGGGGCAAATATAGACAAGTACAATAAAAATTAGCAATAAAAGACACACATAAGTACAGAGGAAGAGAGGGCCCTGCCCGCAAGGGCTCACAGTCTACAGGATGTGATTTTCCCCAAAAAAGCATTGTTACACCAAAATACCTATCAAAAATTTTTTATGAACAACTGGATATTACCAACAACGACATACTTGAGGAATACCTAGAGTTTCAAAATTCTAAGTAAAGTAATTTTGCAGATAACAGCAAAAAAGTAAGCTCCGGGGGAAGCCGGAAGAAGCCGGAAGCGAAACGTACGTCGGGGTGAGGAGGAGACGTGTGGGCTGCAGCACCTCGGGTGTCACTTATCGATTGATTCACCTCCTGGTAAAGTAATCCCTATTTATGGTAGATATAGCTGCTAGTGTGGCAAGACTGTTTTTGCTTAACGGAGAGTATGATAATCTAGATGGTGTACATACCTAGGTATAGCAGGTAGCCCAGACGTTTCCTCTTTAAGTTTTGGGTGTTTTCTATAACATTTTACTATTGTTGTTTATTTTGTTACAGTGATTAAAATAAAATTTGGATATATTTATATAAAATCACGGTTCTGGAACTCTTCCTTTGGGTTATATTGATCGTATAGCTCTATGTGTTGTTTAGTGCTGTAGCCTAAGTCTAAAAAACTACAATCGATGCTGTAGTTGTAAACATTGCTTTAATATTTGGTTGTGATAGCTGAATTATAGTCAAATTTTACTAACATTTGTTCCAAGGGCTATAGCTACAGAAATCATAACACATGCATATACTTGGGCCTATGTATGAATGCATTATTATTATAATTATTGTATTATTTTTAGGTGCTTTTGACTCTGCGCTGCTCTGCACAGAGTACAGGTCGTAGTGATCTCATTGTGCCCTCTGCACTTAGACATCAATGAGCTCAGACGGAGAGGGGGAATGATGGGAATGATGGCTCCTTTTCCCATCATTTTTTCAAATGTATTGGCATCCAGGACCATGATGCAGATAAAGTTGAAAGTATGATGCCAGGCAAGGGGGCCCGGTGCCAGCGCTGGCACTGCCCCCTCACTCACAGGCACCACAGCGGCCTCGTCGTCTGCCGCCATTGGCTGTACGCCACTTCCTGCAATGATCGCACATGAGGAAAGAGACATAGCGAATCAGAGAAAACTATACTACAATTCTAATTGGAGATATTGGCTAAAATTATTATTACACCTACTACATATTGCAATAGGATCTTTGATATGGGAATACCCTTTTAAGCTAAAAAATAGCAGTCTGATGCAATGAATATATGTGAACCTAGCCTTAGTTAAAATGGTATTCTGATTTTAACAAATGATTATTTATCCATTAGATAGGATAATAGTTAGTTGTGGATCTGAGTGCTGGGACCTCCATTGATTACTAGAAAGTAAGTACTCTGTCCCCCTTCAAACCAATGAAGAATTAAATGGAGCTCTGGTCACATATGCACCTTTCTGCTTTATTCAAAGACTGAGCACCATAGAAGATAGTCAAGGAGAGGTGGGGCAAGCATCCCCTCATTTTTGGGATTGTGGGGTGCAAGCTGTTGGACCCATACCAGCTAAACAGTTATCATCTATCAAGTGGATCTGTGATAACTTATTTAAATTACAATACCATAATATCTTACTGATACATTGAACACAACTACGACATGAAGAAGAGAATAACCCCAACACCAGGAATTTAATTGTGCTTCAGTGACTTTGGTCATAAAAGATTTACAATTAATTATTTCACTTATTTAAACCACCTTAGATTTTACAATTCACAGACACAGTCTACAAGGGATTCAACTAATAACCCTTAAATTACTCAAGATTTCTAGAAAAATATTTAGAATTGAGAGTCCTCAGTGGTTGATACCTTTTAATGGCTAACTGAAAATATGGTAACAAATTGCAAGCTTTCGAGACTACTCAGGTCTCTTCATCAGGCAAAGACTAATACAACATCTGAAGAATCACATATTTATATACACAACAGGACACAGGAATAATGCAATAGGTAAGACAAGATTTCTATATCAAGATTTCTAGATCTCTTCCAATACTTATCAAACTTTAAAGTAGACCCTAGAGAATATTATTCAGATATTGTACATTACTTGGACAGTAACTATTGGTATTATACAGGCCTTTATTTTAATCCTTTCGTGCCAGCGTCTGTTTTCGCCTTCATGACCGGGGCAATTTTTTCAATTCTGACCAGTGTCACTTTATGAGGTAGTAACTCTTGAATGCACTAACGTATCCCAGTGATTCTGAGATTTTTTGTGTGACATATTCTATATCATGATAGTGCTAAAATTTGTTCAATATAACCTGTGTTTATTTCTGAAAATATCTGAAATTTTGTGAAAATATCGCAATTTTCAAATGTAATTTTTATGCCCTTAAACTGGAGAGTTATGTCACACAAAATAGTTAATAAATTTCTTTTACCACATGTCTACTTTACATCAGCACAATTTTTGAAACATAATTTCACTGTCACAATACATGCATGGAGAGCCCAATAAACAGTCTCTCCATGCATGTGTTGTGACAGTGAAACAGCCACGACACATGCAGCTGTGGCGCTGGACAGCTGATCAGCAGGAGCGATCAAGGTAGCCGGGTTCCCTCTGCAGCTTATTCGGTAAGCGCTATAGCTTGCCGAATAAGGAGGGAGCAAAGTAAATTCGCTCATCTGTACTCCTGAGTACACTGATATCACAAATGTGGAGGAAAGCTACTGTTTTGGCGCACGGCAGGGCATGGAAGGAAAGGAGCACCATTTGTCTTTTGGAATTCAGAACTGGCTGGAAATGAAAGCGGGTGCTATGTCACATTTGAAGAGTCCATGAAATGCCTAAACAGTGGCAACTCTCACATAAATGACCCCATTTCAGAAACTAAGCCAAAATGTGTTACATAATTTCTGGTGAACATGGCAATACCCCATATGTACAGTACTGCTTAGCCACACAGCAAAACTCAGGAGGGAAAAAGCTCTGTTCGACTCTTGGAAACAAATTATTCTAGAATAGTTTGCGGACTCCATATACAGAACCTGTAAGTGTCAGAAGAGCAGAATCCTCCCTCAAGTGACCCCATTTTGGAAATTACATTCTCCTGGGAATTTATTTCCAGATGTAGAGGCGATTTTGACTTCATAAATGTTTTCCAAAAACAAGCAGCAGTGGATGTTGCTGAGTGAAAAATGCAAACTGCTGCTGCAGAAACCATTACATTGTAGTGACCAGTACATTATGTCCAGCTCATGCATCTGGAGACAAGCACCCATAAATTAGGCAGGTTATCATAGTTACAAAAATGCCAAACATGTGCTTTAGATACACTGTGGGGTTCAGAAGGAATGAGGGCATTTTGATTTGGGAGTGCAGAATTTGCTGTATTTCGTTTGGGGGGTGAGGAGCCATAATGCTTTTACAGATTCTTTGCACTACTAGTAACATGGAAGCCCCCTATATTTCCATTATCAGATGACGGACCTGAGTGGGGACTTGCTTTTTTTGTCGATTGAGTTGAAGCTTTTATTGGGAACATTTTACATTAAATTTTGGATTATGTTTATCCGGCGCTCTACGCTGAGCACTTAGCTTGGAGTTTCCATCTAAATCTCTGAGTGACATGATTCAGATGAAACCCCTGAGGGATACATTCACTATATTGAGGAAGCAGAGTTACTCTGGACTCCATCTTCCCTCTTTTCAGCGTTGTCTTTCTTTTCAGAGGTGCACAAAACTTTTAGGCACGCCTTAAAAGGCAGATACCGCCGCATCACAGGTCAGACGGCATCCACAGTGTCTACATCTGTCTCATTATAAGGAATCTCCCACTAGGGGTTCAGTCTGAATCACATATTTCAGAGATTTAGAAGGAAACTCCGGTGTTAGCACTCAGCGCAGAGCGCAGGATAAATGTGAGGCGAGCCTTACTGCGATCTTTGGGAGGCAGAATGAACAAAACAACAGCAAGTGAAGAATTGGTTTTATTTATTTTTTATGCCATTCCTCAAGGAGTATAAATGATTAGATGCCTACGGGTCGTGCGATTACAGCAATACTAGATTTTTATCTGGTTTTTATGTTTGACTGCTGAAACAAACTAAAAATGCTTTTTTTTTTACAAAAATAAGTTTTTGCATCGCCATATTTAGATAGCTTTAATTTTTCCATATTTCGGCTGATAGAGTTGACGTTTTTATTGGTACCTTTTTCGGGCACATGACATGACAAAAAAACAGCAATTCAGGAATTTTTTTGTGTTATTTTTTTGCCATTCTGCCTGTGGTAAAATTGAAAAAGCAGCTTTATTCTTTGGGTTAGTACGATTACAGTGATACCACATTTATATATTTTTTTTACTCTGAGAGTTAAAACTTTTTTTATTTTTCTGCTGACGGAGCTGTATTTTAGCTTGGTTTTTTGCGGGATAAGATTAAGTTTTCATCTGTACCATTTTTATTTCGATTTGACTATTTGATCATGTTTTATTTCCCTTTATATTTAGTCATATGATGAAACAGAACAGTTTTTTGTTCTGCTTTTAATACTACTTTTTTAAGGTGTGCACTGAGGGTGTTAACTAGTGTGACAGTTCTATAGGTCAGGTCGTTGCGGACTCTACGATATCAAATATGTGTACTTTTTTGTTTTTCCATAAATATACGTATTTATTGGCTTAATGTTTTTTCTTTTTTTATTTATTTACTGAATTTTTTAATAGTTTTAAAACATGTTTTTACTTTTTTTTTACTTTTTCCCATAGTCCCTGTATGGGACTTCAATTTTTATTTTTCTGAAAACTGGTCTCATACATTGTATTACACATGTATTGCATTGTATGAGACCTGACAGCTTTACACTGTCAGATCGCTTCTTAGACTCAGTTGCTGGCTTAGTCTAACAGGCCGCCATGGCTGGCAGACCTGAAGGTCATCTTGCGACCTCTAGCTGCCATGACAACGCTCAGATCCCCCATGATGTGATCACATCTCATCACGGGGTCGGGGGGCTTCGGAAACGTGAGTAAAGCTGCGCTCTACCTCTGCTATCTTCTAAATGATTCAGTCAGGTCCCAATGATATCACCTGTCAGAGCTACTTTGGGCAGCACATACCAGGCACTGGCTTTATGATCTCAGCCAGATATGTTTGTCTCTGAAATGCTGCGTTGTTTAAGAGAAAATCCTACTTTAATAACTGCCCCACTACTGCCCAGGATTGACAGGTCTCTGCGTAAATGCACAATATGCAGAGACTTGTCACTTCAGGGTAA
Organism: Oophaga pumilio; assembly: GCA_009801035.1. Taxonomy (NCBI): domain Eukaryota; kingdom Metazoa; phylum Chordata; class Amphibia; order Anura; family Dendrobatidae; genus Oophaga; species Oophaga pumilio. The sequence goes on along the minus strand of VIAB01010941.1, from coordinate 52,598 downwards.
CAGACAAGGAGAAGCTGCCAGGGACCCACCTGTCTGACTAGTCTACAGCACAGTCTCGGTCCCTGGTGGCTAGTAAAGTTTGTTTTTCTCTGAAACACTGCAGTATTTCAGACTCAAACATACCTGGTGGAGTTCATACAGTCCGTGCACTGGAGGACAAAGTCAGAAAAGGGCCCCTGTGCAAGAACAATACATGGGCCCTTTGCAGCACAAGATTGCTTAAAAATGGAAAATTGCACCTGCTTTGGAGCTATAAATGGGCCCCTTCACCACTTGGGCCCCTGTGCGGCTGCACAGGTTGCACCAATGATATGTCCGCCTCTGAGTCATGCATGATACATGCTGTCTGTGATTTGGGCAGCATGTAACAGATGTCGGGTTCTCTTTAAGTATTACTTGAAATTAATATATACATGCAGAAATACTCAAAAACATAGAAAACAATTTTAGTTATAAATAGAATTGGTGCAAATTGATTTGCAGTGCTGAGTCCAACGGCCACGTCAGTAATCATGGAGACCTGAGAACTGCCTCCTACCCGATGGCATCCGAGACTCTTCTTTTGAGAAGCTGACCTGGCATGATGCCACAAGTGACTCACACCACAACAATGATGTTTTGCCATCCAGCTAATAAAAAAAGAGCTGCGCGTGCTGTCAGGAAAGCCACGGTTCTCAGGGCTCCTATCTTGCAGCCACAGATTACTGAAAGGGCCAATGACCAGGCCTTGCAAATCTATCTGCATGAACTCTAGCTCTGATTGCTTGAATTCATCAATATTCTGAGAGCTTGTTTAATGCAAATTGTCATATGTACAGTGAAGAAAATAATAATTATTTGATCCCTTGCTGTTTTGTAAGTTTGCCCACTGACAAAGACATGAACAGTCTATAATTTTAAGGGTAGGTTAATTTTAACATTGAGAGATAGAATATCAAAAATAAAATCCAGAAAATCACATTAAATAAATTATATATATTTTTTTGCATTTTTCAGTGAGAAATAAGTATTTGATCCCTCTGGCAAACAAGACTTAATGCTTGGTGGCAAAAACCATGCTGGCACCAGTCAGATGTTTTTTGTAGTTGATGATGAGTTTTGCGCACATGTCAGAAGGAATTTTGGTCCACTCCTCTTTGCAGATTATCTCTATATCATTAAGATTTTGAGGCTGTCCCTTGGCAACTCAGAACTTCAACTCCTTCCATAAGTTTTCTATGGGATTAAGGTCTGGAGACTGGTTAGGCCACTCCATGACCTTAATGTGGTTCTTTTTGAGCCACTCCTTTGTTGCCTTGGTTGTATGTTTGGGTCATTGTCTTGCTGGAAGACCCAGCCATGGCCCATTTTTAATGTCCTGGAGGAGGGAAGGAGGTTGTCACTCAGGATTTTAGGGTACATGGCTCCATCCATTCTCCCATTGATGCAGTGAAGTAGTCCTGTGCCCTTAGCAGAAAAACACCTCCAAAACATAATGTTTCCACCTCCATGCTTGACACTGGGGACAATGTTCTTTGGGTCATAGGCAGCATTTCTCGTCCTCCAAACACGGCAAATTGAGTTAATGCCAAATAGCTCAATTTTTGTCTCATCTGACCACAGCACCTTCTCCCAATCACTCACAGAATCATCCAGGTGTTCATTGGCAAACTTCAGACAGGCCTGCACATGTGCCTTCTTGAGCAGGGGGACCTTGCGAGCAATGCAGGATTTTAAACCTTTACGGCGTAATGTGTTAGCAATGGTTTTCTTGGTGACTGTGGTGCCAGCTGCCTTGAGATCATTAACAAATTCCCTCGTGTAGTTTTAGGCTGATTTCTCACCCTTCTCATGATCAAGATTATCCCACGAGGTAAGATTTTGCATGGTGCCCCAGATCGATGTCGATTGACAATCATTTTGTATTTCTTCCATTTTCTTACTATTACACCAACAGTTGTCTCCTTTTCACCCAGCATGTTACTTATGGTTTTGTAGCCCACTCCAGCTTTGTGCATGTCTATGATCTTGTTCTGGACATCCTTAGAAAGCTCTTTGGTCTTGCCTATGTTGTAGAGGTTAGAGTCTGACCAGAGGCGTAGCTAGGGGTTCAGCTCGGGGGGGCGAAACATTTGAGTGGGCCCCTAATATCATTGTTGCAACCTGCGCGGCTGCACATGGGTGCAAGAGGAAAGGGGGCCCATTTCTACCTCCAAAAAGGTGCAATTTTGTATTTTTAGGAGCTCTTAGGCTGCAAGTGGATCATATATTGTTCCTGCACAGGGGCCCTTTCTGTCTGTCTGTGTCCGCCTGTGGCCCCTAACCAGGTAATCATGATTATAACTATGGTGGTATAGGGGAACTTCAGGAGATGACTGCGCTGTTATTGAAAATAAAAGTCTATACAAAGGCCAGCACTGATATTACCGCCTTATAGTGACATTTAATGGTAGATACCAGTCCTGCAAGACATAAAGAGATTACTGCACAGTTATAGATGGTGACTTACAGATGGCGTTCTTTCTGGTGGAGTCATTCACTTTTCCCATCTTTTCCATCTGGCCCAGACCGACATGTCGACTTCTCCAGCCAGGACTCATCTGCAGAGATTACAACAAAGACACATCTGACTTCTCACATTTCCAGCACCGTTCACATGTAGAATCATGAAATCCTAGAATGTTCCAGTTGGAAGGTACCTCCAGGATCATCGTGTCCAACCCTCTGCTCAATGCAGCAATGCAGGATTCACTAAACCACCTCAGACAGATGTCTGTCCAGCATCTATGTGAACAATTCCATTGAAGGAGAACTCACCACCTCTCGTGGCAACCTGTTCAACTCATTGCTCACCCTCACTGTCAAAAAGTGTTTTCTAATATCTAATGTGTATCTACTCCTTTTCATTTTCATCCCATTGATTCTCGTGTTTCCATGTGTAAATATATTCCCAACCTGTACAAACTCCTCATTCTGCCGATACCCCAATACTGAGCCACTGCTGCTGCCGTATGTGTCCCTATTACTGCACCTGCTGTGTAGTACAAAACAGCGCTCCTCTTACTGCCCCACATAGTAATGCCACCACTGTGCCCCTTAAATTGTAATAATGCCTCCTTTGTTCTCTCTAAATGGTAAAATTGCCCCCTAGAAAATATTAATTTCCTGTGCATGTGCCCTCCAAATTTTGTCCCTAGAAAGTAATAATACTCCATGTGCAACTTTGATGATGACAATACTGAGAGCCCCTATAACAATAATGTTTAAGTGCCCACTTAACATTTAGTAATGTCCCCATGTATAACTCCTCTATATACAGCATGCTGGGCCCACAGCTCCCCTATACACAGTATGATGATCCCACAGCTCCCCTATACATCGTATGATTCCACAGCTCCCCTATACACAGTATGATGATCCCACAGCTTCCATATACACAGAATGATGGGCCCACAGCTCCCCTATACACAGTATGATGTCCACCAGAGTTCCCCTATACATATAATAATGTCCACACTGCTCCTCCAATACACAGTATAATAATTAATATCGTTCTGTCACCTTGTGACGCCTACACTGAGAGCTCCTCTGCAGGGAGGAAATTAGCTGTATTCCTCCTGGCAGCCTTGCTTTTCCAATCATAAGGGTTGTGCTGGTAGAGTTTCAGTCACCGCTCTCTGTATAGAGAGTGGCGGCTGTAACCTCACCCCGGCACTAACTGACAGCCGCCTCAGCACCGTCTGCCACCCGGTAGTTACCCT
>VIAB01010941.1:25458-44319 GCA_009801035.1 Oophaga pumilio | reverse complement strand
CGAGCATCGGACAATTTCCTCGCATGTGTGATCCCGGCCTTATATATTTGCTCATCTTTAGCTTTGTTATATTTGTCTTTGTGAAATTGGATGGGTAACACCATCTAATGGCACTTTGAATTGCAAATCTGCTGAGTTATACAGCGATCCAGGAGTGAAATTGAATATATAGTCAGATTTGTCATTCATTTAGAAAAGCTTGGTTACTATACTGTATATTAAGACTGGTTAACTTAATGATGACTTTTTTATTTTTAGGGGAAAATTCAATGAACACCAAAAGAAAATAAGTAAACTACTTAGAAGCAATTTACAGAGTGATCTGCAAAGTTGTAGCTAAATAGATAATTTCACCACCTACAGTCTTGGAATTCATAAAGAAAGAAGTGATCTCAGCCGAGGTGTTGATGCCCCACTGTAATAAATGACCTGGCTGGACATGGACATGTTTAACCATAAATGATCTCACAAGATGTGATGCTATCATAAAGTCTGACAATAAGAATGTACAGGAAGAAAAATACTGCCCCCTGCGAGCAGGACAACCCCAGGAACTTGCATTAAAGCCACAGATATAAATTAACTGTTATAAATCTCAGTGGTCGTTTTCCCTTTGACATACCTCCCAGGCCAAAAAAAAGTGAAAATCCTACAAGAACAGCAAGCAGGTTAAACAGTCTTCTCTGCTGGGGAATGTGGAAACCACTGTTTGTTTTGTTAAGAGACTTCAAAATCTCAGTACACTATACGTCAAACAGATGTCCGTGGCAAATTCTTCTTCTTCTTACCTTGAGTTCTATGCTAACAGAGTTGTCTGTGCAAGGGACGGAGTTCCTGTAACTGTTCAGCACCTGACAAAACTGTGAAATATATAAATGAACATTTTTGCTCATTTTTCCTATGTTTTCAACTCGATTGTTCAGGGGATAAATTCAGATGTAATTGGAAGGTTTAACAGCTTTAGCATCTGCAAGGATCGGCCCCATGAGAAAACACATGTAATGTTTGCTTTTGGCTGCTAAATATATAGTGCATGTTTCATCTGTGTTGGTAGCATGTTGGAAACTATGCTGTAAACTACTAGATTGACTTTGTCATTTACATACACTATGTAAGGAAATATGTTTTGATCATATAATTATACTGTATGCTTTATTTTAATTGATACCTAAAAAGTACAAGTAAATTATAATTTAAGATTTGGAAGCTAGCTACAAATGGAATGAATTCATAATCCGAGATGACTATAAATCAACATCTGATTATTACTGATGATGATAAAAAATTATGAAAAAAAAACTTTATTACCCCATAGGCTTCATTCAAAATCACTTATTTATTACACTTTCACATTGAAACCCTGGAAAATGAAAGCTGAGATCTTATTGGTAGCTATGGGAAACTTTGAAATTATTTGTTGACATGATGTGAAATGTCTCATTTATCAAAAATGACCTAACATAGGATAAGACATTTTTGCCAAATTTATATAGTCTCTTTGTTTATTTTTTTTTTTAGTTTTGCACAATAAAATTATTTTACTTCAGAAAGTTATTTGTCGTGCTAATGAACTTAATGCGTCACATTTTTATAATTTTTCACTCTTTTTTATTTTTTTGCGTGATGATCTTTTTTGGGGGGGAGCAGGAAAGAGGGACATATGGTGTAAGTAAAAAATATGGACACACTTGTTCATGCAATGGTTTTCCTTGTTCTTATTGGCATGTGTACATTGTAGATTCTAACTGAAGGCAGCAAAACAATGAAGGAACACATGGAAACATGTGTAACATAAATCAGAATATGTGTTAAACCTAAGATTTCTCAAAGTACTCCCCTTTTACTTTGAGGACAGTTTTACAGCCAATTGACATTCTTTCCAGCAGCTTCATTAGGTGTTCAGCTAGAATCATTTTCCAACAGTTTTGAAAACGTTCCCAGAGATGCTGAGTACTTGTTGGCTGTTTTGCCTTCACTATGAGGTCTAACTCATCTCAAACCATCTCAGTTGGGTTGAGGTTGGCTATTTGTTATCTAATGGCAGCACCCCCCCTCTCCTTCTTGGTCTCATAGCCATTACATAGCTTGGAGGTGTGTTTTGGATCATTGTACTGTTACAATAGAAATGATGGTCCCACTGAGTGCAAACCAGATGGGATGGCATGTCGTTACAGAATACTGTGGTAGCTATGCTGGGTAATTGTGCCTTCAATTTCGAATAAATAACCAACAGTGTCACCAGTAAAGCACACTCACACCATCACACGTCCTGCTTTATGATTCACCCCACCACACATGTAAAAACGATCTGCTGGTATATACACCTCTACCTGATGAAGCTGGATGATGCTGCTTCAAAGAATACCAAGGGCATGTAAAACTGTAATCAAAGTAAAAAAGGGAAATTTTAAAGAATCTAAAGTTGAAAATACATTCTTATTTGTTTCAGATGCATTTCTGTAATTCTTGTTTACAATGCGGTTTGGTTAATTTTGTTCTGAATCTACAATGTGCACATTCCAATAAAAAAGGAAAGCTATAACTTGAACAAGTGTGTCTAAACTTTTGACTGATACTTTCCTCTGAAATCAAATTTGCCAAGATTAACGAATTTGTAAAATAAATTTGATTTGCATTGAATCAATTCACCACAAATTACTTTAAAGTCTCTAGAAAAATATTTAGAAATGAGAGTCCTCAATATTTTTCTATCTACTGGCTAACACGGTACGAAGATACACATCTTTCCTATATTTAAAGTCTCTAGACATTATTATTATTTATTTCTATAGCACCATTGATTCCATGGTGCTGTACATGAGAAGGGGTTACATACAAATTACAGATATCACTTACAGCAAACAAACTAAAAATGACAGACTGATACAGAGGGGAGAGGACCCTGCGCTTTCGGGCTTACATTCTACAGGATGGTGGGGAAGAAGACAGCAGATTGGTGGGTTACAGCAGTTCTGTTGTTGGTTGAGGCGATATCTCCGGTAGTGGTGAGGAGGTAGCGGGGTCATTGCAGGCTGTAAGCTTTCCTGAAGAGGTTGGTTTTCAAGTTCTGTCTGAAGGATGTGATTGTGGTTGATAGTCGGATGTGTTGGGGCAAAGAATTCCAGAGGATGGGGGATATTCGGGAGAAGTCTTGTAGGCAACCCGTCAGCAGAGTTTACAACAAAGACAGATTTGTCTTCTCCTATTTCCAGCGCTGTCCCCATCTATTTTCAAACTGCACAAATTACTCTTCCTGCTAATATCGTAATGCTGCTGCCATATGTGTCCATATTACTGGACCTACTGCATGGTACAAAAACAGGGCTCCTCTTAGTGCCCCACATATTAATGCCCACCACTGTGCCTGTTACAAAGTAAAATGCATTCTTTGTTACCTCTAGATGATGAAACTGATCCCTTGAATATATTAATGCCCTTTGCAAGTGCCCTAGACAACACTGTCCACATTTTCCCCCTATAAAGTCATAATGCCAATTTTGTGCCTTTTTGACAGTCAAGACACCACACTACTTAATATTTAATAATGTTCCCTGAGTCCCCCCATGTACAGCTTTCCTATACACAATATGACAGACTCACAGATTGTTTATACACAGTATGATGTCCACACAGCTCCTCTCTACACAACATGACATCCCCATAGCTACCCTATACACAGTATAATGCCCTTGCAGCTCTGTATACACAGAATTATGAGTTCACAGCTCCCTTGTACAAGGTTATGTTGGGTGCACAGCTCCCCTCTGCACAGTATTATGTCTCCACAGCTTCCCTCTACACAGTATATTATCCCCATAACTACTTTATGCGCAGTATGATGCCCACACAGCTCTGTATAGACAGTATGATGTGTCCACAGCTCTCCTATACACAATATGATGCCTCCAGCTACTGTATACACAGTATGATGTCCCCACAGCCCCTCAGTACACAGTATGGTGTCCCCATAGCTTTCCTATCCACAGTATATTGCCCAAAAAGCTCTCTATTAATGATGAGCGAGTATATTAGTTGCTCTGGTTTTCCCGAGCATGCTCGGGTGTTCTCTGAGTATTTGGGCATGCTCTGAGATTATTTGCGGCTGCTAGACAGCCTGAATACATGTGGGTTGTTAGGAAATCCCCACATGTATTCAGGCTGTCTAACAGCCACAAATCATGCAGCTGTGGCGACACAAGCTAAATCTCCCAGCATGCCCAAATACTCTGAGAACACCTGAACGTGCTCGGGAAAACTCGACCAATGAGCATACTCGCTCATCACTACTCTCTATACATAATTTAATGGGTTCAAAGCTCCACAATACACAATATGATGTCCCCACAGCTCCCCTATGCACAGCTTGCTGAGCCCACAGCTCCCCTCTATACAGTATTATATTCTCACAGCTCCTCTATACACAGTATGATGTCCATACAGCTGCCCGCTGCACAGTCTACACACTAGCCACCGCGCTATATCATGGCCACCTTAGTAGCCTCCATGCTGTATCATGGCCCCTTAGTAGCACAGACGCTGATTCATGACCCAGTTATTAGCCCCCACACTGTATCATGGACCCCTTAGTATTCCCCAAGCTATATGAGGACCCTCTTAGTAGTCCCCACACTGTATCATGGCCTCCATTCAATATTATGGCCTCCTCAATAACCTCAACTATGCATGAGGGCCCCCTTAGGACTCTGATGTTATGTGCATGTCGTGGTGTGTGGATGCTATCACATCACCCGCCCGGGACTTGCTATACTGCAGACCATTAGCCTAAAGTGATCTGTGGCCCACAAATGGTAGTGCAAGGAGACCATGTCTCCTTGTTTTATGGCAGAGTTTAATACATGTACAGTAACAGCACATCTATCTATCTATCTATCTATCTATCTATCTATCTATCTTCTATCTCTTTGTACATCTTTAACACCTATACATCTATAATTTCAATTCTGCATTCTATTCCGGTATGTATCTCACAAATGGTGCACACGGATATCACATGGATGGTACGCACGGACGGCAATTGGAAAGCCACATGGCTAGTAAAAACAAATCATCTCATGCATATGTTTCTTAAAGTGGACATGTGAAGGGGACCTAAGTAATAGATGCTGAACTATTGCTTGCAACAAGGAGAGTTGTGTTAGTACTGATAAATGCTAAATAGTGTATTTTTTGAGTGTGGTATTCAGTCTGTAAGTAGAGTAGGGATATCACGGTTCCCTGCTCCAACATTATGTTCAACTGTAACTGTGTCCTTAGGATATAACGTGACATCCCAGGATTCAGCACCTCAAATTTAGGACTGCCTCGCTGGATCTAGGACAGATGGAAAGTATGTAATAGGGTGTTGATAACTAAGACTTGGTATCTAAATTGTTAACCTAATTCCATAGAACACAAATGTTAATCTTTATCTTGTTGTCTTGACAAAAACAGTATAAATAACTTAGTATGAAATGGGAAACACAACATGATAAGTATATGAGGTTACACCTACACTTTTAATGTATATTCCAGCAGTTACCAATCGTTTACAGCTCGATAAACATGCACTTTCTATATTCCAACTTTCTTTTTACATTTGTAATTGCGTCCGGAGTAGAATATCTAAGTAATTGGATCGACGACAATCCTAACTGTGCCAACATATAGTAATTTACTGTGGTTTGTGCCAAAATATCAGATTCTGTTACTAGAAGAATATCTCATGCTGCCTGGAGATTTGATTTTGCAACTACGAGCTAAAGAAAAGTTTACTGCAAACCGGAGATTAGGTTTACGTTGCTGTTTTCTGCTTCATTATTTTAGGTGGGACATGCACTTCTAAAAAAAGTCACATTGTTTGTAATCAAAAGTTTACAGCGATGAGGAAATGAGAATAAAAAATTGATTATTTTATTTTATATTTTATTCTAGGAACATTGCCATTCTTGTTCGTTGGTCATGTCTGGTTTTGAAAATTAGTCTCATGTACTTGAAAGATACTCAACTGTAATTCCAAACACTATCCATGGACAAAAGAGGCACTGTTCTAGAAAGAAAATAGTAACCTCTTTTTAGCATAATATGGTATAATTCACTTTATCCTTTAAAAAACTAATCTCTGTTAAACTGAGTAGACTATGAAGAATGTAGCCAGAATTAGGAACAATGTAAATGTACCATTTGGCCACACAAAAGAAATCCAGTGAACTCTGTGCTCCAAAATCCAAATGTCCCCTCCTTCTAAACCCAACAGTGTGCCTGTATCATATTTAGCAAACACATGTTTATCATGTGCTTAAATTTAGGGGGTACATGTCTCCAGAAGCATGAGTTGGGCACAATGTATGGCCACTACAATATACTGTACGTGCGCTACAATGGCAAATTTGCAATTTTCACTTATCAACAACTATTGCCATTTGTTTCTGGAAAGCACCCATGGAGTCAAAATTGTCACTAAACCTATAGATAAATGGGGTATAATTTTCAAAATGGGGTCACTTGTGTAGTGATTCTGTTGTTCTGGAACATAGTGGCTCTATATATGGGAATCACAAACTATTCTAGGAAAATCAAGAGTTAAATAGTGCTTCTACTCTTCTGAGTATTGTTGTGTGGCTAAGTAGCACTGCACAGCCACATATGAGGTATTGCCACGTACAGCAGAAATCATGTGACAAATTTTGGTGCCATTTTTACCAATTTTCCTGTGTAAAAATCTAAAATCTGTGGCTAAAACAAAATTTTTGTGGTATTAATGTAAATATTTTTTCTTCACAATCACCACCCAATGTTATAAGGTTCTGTGACACACCTGCGGTGTCCATATGATCACTGCCCCTTAGATGAATTCATTGAGAAGTGTAGTTTGTAGAATGTGGTTACTTATGGGAGAGTTCTGCTGTCCTGGCACGCCAGGGTCTCTCAAAATATGACATGGCACCCACAAACCAACAGCAATATCTGCACTAATATGGGGCTCCTTCTCTTCTGAGCTTTGCACTGTGCATCAATAGTAGTTTTAACCACATATGAAGTATTAATGTACGCAGAAGAAATTGTGCAACAATTGTACCATGTGTTTTCTCCTGTTGCCCTTCTGAAAATGAAATATTTGGGACTAAAGCAACATTTTTGTGGGAAAAATGTATTTTTTCAATTCTTACTGCTCAATGTTATAAAATTCTGTGAAGCACTTGTGGGTACAAGGTGCTCTCGACAACTGAAGATAAAATCATTAAGCGATGTAGTTTACAAAATGGAGTCATTTGTGGGAAGATTCTACTGCTTAGGTGCTCTCCAAACGCAACATGGCACCCACAGACCATTCCATCAAAGTCTGGCTCAAAAACTTTGCTCCTTTCTTTCAGAGCTTGGCAGAATGTCCAAAAAAGTAGTGTCCCACCAAACACGAGTTATCGGCGTACTCAGGAGAAATTGCACAACATATATTGGTGTCCATTGTCTCCTGCTACCCTTGTGGAAATGAAAAATTCAGGATTAAAGCAATATTTTAGTCGGAATAATCAAAATTTTCATTTCACAGCTGAAAGTTATCAAATCCTGTGAAGCACCTGTGAGTTCACAGTCCACCCCACACCTCTAGAAAAATCTCTTGAGGGATATCGTTATAGTTAGGCACAACAAGGGTTCTATAAACGCGACATGGCTTTCGCTATTTATTCCAGCCAATTTTGAGCTCCAAAAGTCAAATGGTGCATCATCTCTTCCAAGCCCTGCCGTGCACCCAAACAATAATTTTCCACCACTTGTGAGGTATCAACATACTCAGGGAAAATTGCACAACAAATTGTTTGGTTCATTTTCTCTTGTTACCCTTGTGAAAATAAAAAATTGTGGCTAAATTAAAATTTTTGTGGGAAAAATGTGATTTTTTATTTTCACAGCTCAACTTTACAAAATTCTGTGCTCCTTCACTTTCACTTCAGTAATTTTCCACCACATATGTATATTGACGTACTCAGCAGAAATTGCTCCACAAATTATACTGTTACGCTTGTTAAAATGCAAAATTTGGGGCTAAAGTAAGGTTTTTGTGGGAAAAAGTAAAGTTCTCATTCTTTCCTTTCACATTGCTTTTATTAATGTGAAGCGCCTGAAGTATCAATAATTTTCTTGAAGGTGGTTTTGAGCTGGTGCAGTTTTTAAAATGGTGTCACTTTTGGGTATTTTCTGTCATATAAGTCCCTCAAAGTCACTTCAAATGCGATGTGGTCACTAAAAAAATTGGTTTTGTAAATTATGTTGGAAAAATTAGAAATTGCTGACAAAATTGTAACCCTTCTAACTTCCTAACAAAAAAAATTCTGTTTAAAAAATGATGCAGATGTAAAGTAGACATGGGGTAAATGTTATTTATTAACTATTGTATGTGATATAACAATCTGTTTTAAGGGTATACAAATTAAAAGTTTGAAAATTGCAAAATTTTCAACATTTCCCCCCCAAATTCTGATGTCTTCACAAGTTGACACAAAGCATATCGACCTAAATTTATCACTAACATGAAGTACAATATGTCACAAAAAAATAATTCTCAGAATCACTGGGATCTGTTGAAGTGTTCCAGAGTTATTACTTCATAAAGTCACACTGGTCAGAATTGAAAAATTGACCTGGCCAGGAAGGTGAAAACAGGCTTCAGGGTAAAGGAAGGGGCTAAACGGCATTCAACTACAATTATTTTATCTAACATCCTTTCAAGCTAATAAAAGCCTGTCACCGAGATATCACTAAGATGTTCTAAAGCCCTGAAGAGCAAATCAGATTCCTAGTCATGCAGACCTTTCACTAAATAACTAGCCACCTTTGCCATTCAGAAGTCTAGAAAACAGACGACCTCTGTAATACCTATTATTGCTATAATTTTCTTCAACTTTACAGGAAAAGGAAACTAAAAAATAGTTATATCTACATTTCAAATTACAGACAGGGGCTTATATAAGATTGAGACTTGAAATGCTTGAGTCTTTCCTTAATAGTGGAACTTGCCATTTTTCGTTTAAATCCCTTATCTGATGCAATCCCATTGTATCCGAAATGTTGTTTTTACATGAAAGGTGGTAAAAGTTAGGAGCCATTTACCCATGAAACTTAGCAAACATAGGTGCATTTACAATGTACAGCCTCCGCTGTATTTCTTACAGGATATCTGTGATCAATGTCACATCTCAGTGAATGTGAACTGATTGTGGTTTTGTGTTCTCACAGACAAGTAGCTGTGCATTTTTAGTAAGTTGTTAGGAGAAAATCAATGACAACGGATGTCCTTTTCTCTCTCCTCTCCTTTGATGAGGGCTGCTTTTATTTGTGATGGATGGATACATGAAGATTTTAACAAAAACAACAAAAGATATTGTCTGGAAAACATAAAGAGTCCACTTTGTCTTCTCCTGTACTGTAAGCTGTTAGAACTCTCAGCTGCAAAATAAAATGTAATTTACCTTTAGTGTTACATATTTTGACTAGAACACACACATGGACAGGCGGACAAACAGAAGATCATTTCATTTTTTTTCTACTGAAGATATCAGCTTTTGATGTGATCTTGATGAATCATCGACATGTTTTTAAAGAACAAGCAAATAAATCTATATTTTGCATCTTTTTTTTCCCTACAACCTTAAAGTGTTAATAATAATAATAATAATAATGCTACTACCATTACCAATCTTTCAGACATAAATTATAGCAGTACAGTTTGATAAATAACAATGTAAATATCTTATGGCAATTTCAGAGGAGAAGATATGACCCTCACAGTGTCTTTCTCACATTAAATAAGCACTTAAAGTGTTATTCCCATTTTAGTAAGTTATCACCTATTCACAGATGGTACCTCCGGAGGTGGACACACAACAATCAGCAAGATGCTAAGATTTAAATAACCCTTGAAATGTCCTAGCTGCTATAGAGAGGAACATGGCACGATGCTAGACTGATCACACAGAATACCAGAGGATCATCTAGTGAGAAGAGGTCCTGACTTGACAATACTACCAAAGGTCCAATAATAGTCAACCCAATTTGTAACAAATCAGTTTGATTGAATGATTCACAGAAATAACCTTTTTGAAAAAAGTCCTATCTTTGCAATAATAACTGTGATGCATAAAACAAAATTAAAAAGTTATCACTCCTAGCATACTTTAATCTTTTTTTGGAGAAAAAATAATAAGCCTGAAAGCAACCATGCAAATTAAAGTAAACCTGAACATGTTTTAAATAGGTGAGGAATGAGCCATTGGAATCATTTACCCTGGTGGGCCCATGGAACCCAGTGAAGTTGTGGGTTGAGCATTAGTATTGGGCAGCACGGTGGCTCAGTGGATAGCACTACACTGCAGTCTTGCAGCGCTGGAGTCCTAGGTTCAAATCCCACCAAGGACAACATCTGCAAGGAGTTTGTATGTTCTCCCCGTGTTTGCGTAGGTTTCCTCTGGGTACTCCGGTTTCCTCCCACATTCCAAAAACATACAGATAGGGAATCTAGATTGTGAGCCCTATTGGGGACAGCGACAATAATGTGTGTAAAGCGCTGCGGAATTTGTTAGCGCTATATAAAAATAAAGATTATTATATACTATGCATACTCGTCTCACTTGGTTTTATTCAGCACATTTCTAATCCATATTAATGACATAAATGAAAAAAAATATTGGTTTTATTTTTTGGGGCACACACAGGCAATTGGTTCATGTGTAAAAGAGTCTTAGGTTTATTATCCATCATAAACTTTAGCCGCATTCAATTGAAAGAAAACAGCTTTTTCCCGGCTTAAATGAATAACAATTTAAACAGTCCTTTCACTGGGTAGGATAAGATTCAATATGATCCAGCCCATGCAACAAACAGGCCCTACCTTCGGCTCAGTTAGATCAGCAGTTGTGATCACTCTCCAAGTCCAACACATCAGACACACCCAAGGTTAGACTGGCCCACCAGAGAACCGGAGGATTCTCCGGTGGGCCCAGGCACTGACACCTGCTGGCATATTGTCCAGCAGCTGCCTAGGGCCCCCACTGTTCCAGGGGCCCCCAGCCAGTGGTGTGTCACTAATAGCAGCACACCCAGCTGCTATGTGGCCCCTGAGTCAAGGGTGGCCCTCGCGGTGCCAGCAGAGCAGCAGCTGGAGACAGGAGCCTGTCCCTGCTGTTAAAGAGAAATGAATATTCATGCTTCCCCATCCAGGAGAGGAGTGAATACTATTTCACTTTAATAGCGGGCAGTGTTAGCCGCAGGCTGAGGCTAACACTGCCCGCATGTAAAGCTGGTGCTGCTGAATAGGGGCCCCAGAGGTGGGCTCCGGCAGTGTGGCTAACCCTGATTGCGATCCCTGCAGCTTGGCACCAAAGCGGAGCTGCAGGGATCAGATGCCATCCTGCTTCCTGCCCGCCTGCTCGGCACTTCCAATCTGACACAGCGCAGCTGGATGACATCATCATTCAGCGCTGCTGTTTCAGAGAGGAAGCTGCCAGGATGTGCTGCGGCTTCAGGGAACATGTGGAGAGGTGAGTGGGTGGTGTGTGTGTCTGCCTGCATGCGTGTGTGTGTATGTGGTGTGGTGCATTGTGTGTGTGAGAGAATGGTGCGGTGCTGTCTGTGTGTGGTGCTTTGTGTGTGATAGTAGTGCTGTGTATATTGAAGATTGGCAATGGTGTTGGTGATGGAGAGAGCAGTGATGGGGTGGTGGGGAAGAAGGCAATGTTGTTGGTGGTGGAAAAGATGATGGGGTGGTGGGGAAGAAGCAATGATTGAGGTTGTGGAATGGGAAATAATGGGGTGGTGAGACAGAAGGCAATGATGGTTGTGATGGAAAGGACAATGATGATGGTGGTGGGGGGAGGCATTGATGGAGGTGTTGAAATGGGCAATGATGGGGTGGTGGGGAGAAAGCAATGATAGTTGTGGTGTAAAGGACATTGATGGTAGTGGTGGAAAGGACAATGGTGGTGGGGAGGAGGCAATGATGGAGGTGGTGAAATGGGCAATGATGGAGGTGGTGGGTGAGAAGGCACTGATGGAGGTGGTGATGAGGACAATGATGGGGTGGAGGGGAGAACAATGATGGAGGTGGAGAGGGGCTGCATTATACCCTTTGAGGGGGGCTGCATTATACCCTATGAGGGGGCTACATTATATTCTGTGGGGTGCTGCATTATATTCTATGTGGGGGCTGCATTATATTCCATGAGGGAGGCTACATTATATTCTATGAGGTGGGCTACTTTATATTCTATGAGGGGGCTACAGTATATTCTATGGGGGGCTGCCTTATAAGGGGTTGCATTATACTCTGAGGGGGCTACATTATATTCTGCGGAGGGGCTGCATTATACTATATGAGGGGTGCTGCATTATACCATATGAGGGTGCTACATTATATTCTATGGGGGCTGCATTATATATTATGAGGGGGCTACATTATATTCTGTGGGGGGCTGCATTATATTCTATGAGGGGGCTGCATTATATTCCATGAAGGAGGCTACATTATATTCTATGAGGGGGGCTACTTTATATTCTATGAGGGGGCTACCCCAACCCCTGCTACATAATTAAGACGTGTACTACCTTATATTATACCCTGATATTAGCGCGTTTTACCACACAATTGGTGGTCTTGTATTTATTTCTATGTAGCTACATAGTGGGCCCCAGGAATGATTTTCTCTGGTGGGCCCAACTTGCTCCAGTCCGACGCTGGACACACCTGAGCCAACACAGCTGCCTTTCATAGGACCTGGAAGACTTGGGCTGGAGCATATGGGAGCGACCTTTCCCACCAAGGCTCCTATGGTCTCTCCTTAATCCCAGACTCAAAATCCATTCAACTAAAATTCCTCTCAATAACTTACTGTTAACGGAGCACTTTTTTCTGGGACTAACCATAGTAGTGATGATCATAGGAGTTTTAAATCTGTGACAAAGTACCACTCAGATTTGAAACACGTATTTAACTCTAAGGATTTCCTCTAAAGTACCAAGATTTCAAAGATGCTTTCATACATTTTTTTTGCTTTAATCTCAATTGGATGTGTGCTGGATACCACAGAGAGAGCCCTACTTTTGGAGACACAAAAGTTTTTTTCTGGCTAAATCCAAAATATAAAAAATGCAACATGTTAGAGATATTAAAGTGTCTATGGTTCTGTGTGCAGAGTCTTATCCTTCATATTGGCTTTGTACTGTACAGCTACGTGTATGAGGTCTTACACTTCTCAGTTTTCATAGAATCAAATTCTTAGCTAATGTTTTCACGCAATTCCTTTTTTGACCTTCAAGAAAAGGGCCAGTGGTTTTGTTAGCCATGTAACCCACTTGCAAAGTCAGAAAATTCTTGGGTAACCTTAAAAGAAATTTTGATCATACATTTTGTCTTTTTTCATACTTCTGATTATTGCTTTAGTGTTTTATGACTCATAATAAGATTTCACACATAACCTCAGATAGCTCGTAGATCAAACTAATTGCATTCAGATTGTCAGATTTCATGTTTATGTAGTTTTCCTCTTTACAGATCATCTTGCAGCAATCAATTTACTTTGTGTAATATACTGTGTTTGTTGATTACAAAATTAGTGTTTAGAGTTTACATGTAATGTACTGATACAGAAATTCTTTCTGGAACATACCCTTTTCTAATCTCCAAAATAATGGAGTATGGATGGTCATTACTAGAAAACATCAGGATAATATTTTGGGGGGAAAAAGGGAGAGAGGATATAATCAGATATATTAATCAATGGATGTACAATACCTACAATTTTATTAATGTAATCTATGGAATACATTTGAAAATGAATGGAAGAAATCCAATACTAGTAAGGGGAAAAAATTGCTGCTATACAAAATTGAATTAAAAGTGGCATTCCTGGCCAGTCCTTCTGAAGCTTGTACCCATATTTATTCACTATTCCATTTTGTTTTATCTGATACTCAAGACAAACCAATTTGGGAATATAACTATTGTATTTGACATATGCATTAGAAAACTCATGGGTCCTAGTGTAGTCATGAGCTAAACTCACTGGGTTGTGCTGAGCAGTGTGACATTTTAACAACAGCAGAGGAGGAGTGACACTGAGGAGCTGACAGTCAGAATGTCAGAGATCGAATACATTTGAACTCATGATCTCTCTCATTCTATACCTGGACTCATAAAATACTCATTTTAATATTAGGATTAGAATTTTCAAAAAGCAACAACAGCTTTTTTTACTTCTTTTCAGAGTAAGTACAATAGCTTCATTAGGTCTAAAAGATCTATCCAAAGAGGATCTCTCACAAGATTTAACAACAGAAAGCGTCACACATTATTAAGTATATCTTAGACGTGATGAGGCTGATGGAGCTTGACCTTGACGCATTCATTTTTTTTTCAATATTTGGTATGGCAATCCTTGAAAAAGGATTCTACAGTCACTCTGACATGGTTTTTCAACTAAATATTTCAGCCTCCCCAGTTGAACAGATCTATTTATTACTGCATGCAGGTTTTATTGGGAAATTTGGACATAGATCCGAGTCTTTAACTGAGAAATTGAAACTTCATGTAGGGGGAGTACAACAAGGTATTTAAGCATCCCATGGAGGTTATATTAGCAAATAAATCTAGTCAGTTCTTCTTTTGCAGCTAGTACTTGATATGGGGAAGTAAGACATTTCAGTACTGAGGAATAATTTGTTTTCCAGTACTGAAAAAGCTTACATTTCTATTTATTATAAAATACAGGGTGGTTGACTCGCTACTTTACCTGGAAAATATTGCTTTAACTTCTAAAAGAGACGGCTGACCATACTGAAATTTCCATTATTTTTTTCCTTTATTTTTCCTTTGTTTCATTGGTCTAGTTTTGCTCCTCACATTATTGCTTTCTACGGATCTATCATTTAAATATGGTAGCTATATACTTCGATTCCTTCTATAGGTATCTCTCTGTATTTGCTGGCTGAACATTACTTAGGCTGATACATGCACCACCACCACCCATTTGCCATCCATAAGATGTCTCTGAATTTCAGACACACTGTGACATCCATCTGCCAGTCACAATATGTCTCCCACACTAAACACATGCGAATCAGGTGACCGGTGGGACCTGACGCAACATCCATGAGCTGGATCACCTGACACCACCAACGCTTTATTCATTAGGGCATAGAGGTACGTCACTTCCGATTTTGTGAACCGGAACTTGACAGAGGCACATGTACTTAATGCCCCACGATAATGCGAGGGGTCACACAAGCCGGTCAGTTCAGCAACGGACGTCGCAATACTGCGTGCTGCTGTTAGGGTTAATTCTCTTCAGACTTATGGTAAGACACAAGATATACCGTCCCCTGGTCTCCTGCTATCCACATGAACACCAAGTCAGATGGTACTTCAGTAGACATATTGTTTTAAAGGAGGTACCTCATACTAAACTGAGGTGCATGGACCTTTTTGTTATATTCTTATACATTTCTTTAGTACACAAGGGTGTTGTATGTTCCAGCTCCAGTGTTTCATGTTGGATATTGATTGTTATTCTTGTCTCTAACAGGCTATTAAATGAAATACAAAGATCTGGATTTTCTTATGATTTGCTTATGAATTTTCATGAATTTATATGAATTACTTAGGTAAATATCTCCAATATGGCTATATTTGGATATATTCCATATATATATTCTATATATATTTTCTTATCTTTGTATGTATACCAATCCTTTATGTCAGATTCTGTTATGTTAACTGTTCCACTTTTTTGTATATATTTTTCATCTATAATGTATAAACTGATGAAGGTCAGATGAAGAAAACATTTTTTCCTATACACTACTTTATATTCAATAAAACTCACCAAAAAGAGTGGCGGGTTCTTATTTTCGTACTGAAATTTGGACTTTGGTTAATGAGAGGTGAGAGTTCAATGAGCCTCAGTGACATCCTCGTGCCGAGTGGTACCGACGGCTTGTCATTCTGCCGGTTGTCTCCACTGTGAGATAGACTTGCTGTGTGCCTCTCTGTGCGTCGGTAGTTTATGTGCCGTGCTTGCACTTCATGATGAATTCCTTCTTTATTTGGAAATGATGTAAAGAAAGATAAAGTTTGGAGCAGCGTGTTTTCATTGTGAAAACAGAGGCCTTAACTCCTTCATCACCTTGCTATTTTCCATTTTTGAATTTTCGTTTTTCTCTCCCCTTCTTCCCAGAGCCATAACTTTTTTATTTTTCCATCAATATAGCCGAATGAGAGCTTGTTTTTATCAAGAAGAGTTGAACTTTTGAATGCACTATTGATTTTACCATTTCATGTACTGGGAAACAGGAAAAAAAAATCCAAGTGCTGTGAAATTGCAAAAAATGTGCAAATGCACAATTGTTTATAGGGGTTTTTTATTTACCATGTTCACTCAATGGTAAAACAGACCTGCCATTATGATTGCCTAGGCCAGTATGAGTAAGCAGATATCAAACATGTATAGGTTCATTTTTATTTAAACGGTGAAAAAAATCTAAAGTTTGTAAGAAAAACAAATGTCGCCATTTTCCATATTGCATATTACGCTATCCGGAGCCATTTAATTGAAGACACTGTATGTGCGAATTCGCAGACACGGTCTTTAAAAAAATGGCACCAAATAGTGCAGTATGCCATGTGCTGACTCCGGCGCTATTTTATTGAAGTATTGTACAACAAAATGAAAGGGAACCTGTCACCAGAAATAATGCTATTAGCCTGCAGATATGGGGCTAATCTGCAGGTTAACAGTGCTATTATGCTGTCCAGCACCTGCACGCAGCCGAATGCAGCAGGGAGAAAATTAACTTTATTCTTCCTGCCAGCATTTAATTTCAGTCATGGAAGTGGGGGTGGTGCCAGTTCGGTCACCGCTCTGAGTTTACAGAGCTGCCACTGTAACCACGTCCCTGGCACTGACTGACACTGGCTCTACATTAAGGCCATCTGTCACCGGCTGGGGGTGCGGTTACAGTGGCCACTCTGTTTACTCACAGCAATGACTGAATTGGTACCGCCCCGACCCCATGACTGAAATCAAATGGCGCCAGAGTCAGTGTTATTTCTGGTGACAGGTTCCCTTTAATATAGAACAAAAATGTACCAATAAAAATGCTCACCACCTGGGCTTAGAATGGGTTCAATAGCTAGTCCTGGTAATGCCCCCCAGCCTGGTATATGCTTCCCCAGCATGGTATATGCTCCCCCATCCTGGTCCCTCATCTTATTATATGCTTCCCTGTCCTGGTCCCCCATCCAATTATATTCTCCCCATCCTTGTATATGCTCCCCATATGCTGTACCTTCTCCACACTGCCCCCCACATGGCCATCTCCACACTTCACATTTTCAGTGTCTCCTCTTTACACTTTTTCTTTATTGCCTACCTCAATGCTGCCCTATCTTTATACTTTGCCCCCCACACTGTTTCTCCCATGTTGAGCCCTCTCTATAAAGTCCCACTCATGCTGCCCCCTCTCTAAACCTGCCATCAGTGTAACAACCGGTTTGGAGAACTGACCGAAGCCCTAGTTATCATGATAACCCATCAGCACCCCACAACCATGTTGTGGGGATGCACATTGATGTGACATAGAGTGCAAACTCATTTTGTATAATCATTTAGATGCTTCAGTTACTATTGATCATGGCATCTGACAGGTTAAATGACTGGTATTGGGGTCAGCTCCTATGCCAGCAAACCTGCACCCTCAACATGCTTACATTTTCCTTGTTTTATGCTATCTAAATAGAAAAAATTTTGAGTGACTTTGTGAATCTGCAGCAATTTTGTGATGTCATCATGACAATATGGAAACAGTATTAATGGAATGTGTTGCCCTATTAAAATTGGGTCATTAATACCTTGAGTACTTTGAGATATTCTGAGGATGAAATAGTCCTACCTGCTATCACAGAGTGAATATTTGAGATGTTGTGTAAAAATTCAGTAATGTCTTTCAAAACTACAGAAGAAATCCCTGATACCTGACAAGTAGTTTTAAACTTCCCAGGAAATAAGTCAAAATCTTTTATGATGCAGGAGCTGCCATTATTTGTATCTGAGAAAAATCTGTAATAAATTTAGTATCTGCCTGCGTGCCAAACATATCAGTTCTCCAGCCAATTTGTATTGTACGTTTCAAAGTAATTGTTTTTGTTTCATTGTGAACCAGACGCAATTTGATTCTCTTAATTAATTTACTTGATGATCAACCTTCCGGTAAACAATGGCTGCAGCATTAGTGCCTTGATAAGCTTGTGTAACAGGAATATTGAAATCGTCTATACAGATTGTAGCACATGCGTTAGAGATTATTTAGAGATATACAAAAACTTAAAAGACTTTTTTGATTTTGTGGCCTGTTGGTTATAATAAGTTTAAGATGAAAGAATCCTTTGTGAAGCAGTTTTAACCTAATATCCTATAGTTTTTCTCATTCAGTAACGGTCTCTGTTCTCTATTACCGCATACTTACAGTGTTGCTCACTGTTTCTAGCATACAAAATGGCACTTTTTGAGTAGTTGTTTAATAAATATTTGCTACAGATTGTTTTCTTTAAACCACATTTTTTCATGTAATTGTCTATACTTAAACTATGAATATATTGTGGTATGGCTGAAAGTTCAAAAACTGCCTAAAGCACAGTGATGGTTTATATATGTTACTGGGAACGAACAGATGAAGTCTTTTGTAAGTAATTCATTTTTATTTAAATAGTCTAATCTCTAAATCATGATTTATATAGATACATACTGTAGATGCCAATACCCACAGTAGAAGGTGTTCTATTCTTTTTCAAAATAACTTTATTATAATTTTTAGCAATGA
>VIAB01010941.1:8548-19005 GCA_009801035.1 Oophaga pumilio | reverse complement strand
TTCAGGAGCCCAGCAGAAAGATGTCTGCTCACATCTAGCAGCAAGCCACGCCCCTGAAGGTGTTCTATTCTTGTGGGAATAAGATATTATTTTCATCTCATTTATTTTTACCTTATTTTCAATACACTAAACCTAATCATTATCTATTAAGATTTCATTTTCAGGTTCTATGTAATCTGCATATATAGTGTTGGAAGATCTTAATCAACGTAAGCCTTTAGAGCGGATCTGTCACCTGTTTTTACAATACAAACTGTATGTGGATCGCCCGCCAGGGCAGTGGGATACTCGGTACCGGGCTGGTGTCTTTAAGGGATGAGTCACGGCAGCAGTGACCCGGTCCATGGCCCTGGGTGTCCAATAAAAGGGGAATATTTACAGGGGATGATAGAGTTTGTAGTAAGGTATTCGTGACGCCACCTGTGGTTCCTGGTCAGAGGTGACCAGCGCTGCGGTGCAGATCCTCTGGGACAGATGGTGAGATGCAGCAGAGTTGGTAAAGCCTCCCACAGGTGAGGGTATGCTGTCCCAGGGCAGGGAGATGTAATAGATGATAATGGTTCTGAGAGATGTAGCACAGTGGAGTGTGTGCCGCAGGAAGAAACTGAGGAGACAGTCAATTGCAGTTTCCAAGGCTTTACTCACAGTTCTGTCTGCAGCTCAGATGCCCACTTGGTTACAGTGCCCTCCTGGTGAGGGGCTTAGCAAACTCCCAGGTAGATTGGGGTACACCTTTCCAGGACTCCCTTCTATATATATATATGTGTTCCTTTCACTGGCCGTCTCACTGTGCTGATTCCCACGCATTCCACCTTTCCAGCACCTTCACAAACAGTGTCCCAGATCAGCGGCTGCAAATCCTGTTGGATAACGTCTTATCTCTGCGCTTCCTTGATTCTTTATAGCTGCCTCTCCGTCGAAGATGAATGTGGTTATTGACTGTGATCACTAAAGTTATCACAGCAGTCGGCTTGCTAGCTGAGTCATTAAGTTCTCCACTAGGCTAAGGGGCCGAGTTCCCTCTGCGACCTGGTCCCTCTGCAAACAGATCAGGCCCCACGAATGGATCTCACTCTTTCTGTGTCCCTAGGACCCCTTCTCTCCCTCCAGAAGCTTCTCTCCTTTTCTGCTTCTCTCTCCTTCACTTTCTACAGCTGGGACCGAGCTCTTCCCAGCTCAAGGTCCCCTCTGAGTCTGTCTCTAGACACCTTTCCCCTGCAACTCCTCCTGACAGGGAGCTGCTTCACCACACGTCCGTCTCCTTACACTTCCTCCTCACGTCTCTCTAGACTCTCTTCCTTGCTTCCTAAAACTTCACTCCCCCTCCTACTTACTAGCTCCACCCACCCATACACTCTTTACTACCCTGCCTGGGATGAGACCATCCTCCCTCAGGGTATGTCCAAGGTGCCCGGCTGCTATAGTCTGTGTTGGGTGCAGGTGTTAGAGTCCTGGGTGGTGCTCCCTCCTTACCTGAGAGTGGGGTATCACACCTCTGGATGAGGTGCAATACCTCTGTGGCGACTGAACCCTCAGGGGCGCCACACATGCATTATTAGATCACTTAGAACTCATAAGGCTAGTGCATGTCCTTCAATGTTAGATTGGCTGCATGATCCTGTATAAAATTAAATTGCTCATAAGAGGTGTATTCAGTCTCTGCCCACTAAGATTGACTGACAACTGTAGCTTATACTGAGCAGTATGAGATTTCGGCAGAAACAGTAGGGACAATGAGGAGTAGCGATGAGCGAACCTTTCAAGGTTCAGTTCGGCAAATGTCCAGATGTTCACCGAAAATGTTACCCAAACATGTTCGTCGAACATACCCGAGCCCCATTGAATTCAATGGGAGACTAAACCAAATGCATAGACAACACCTTAAGGGAGGCCAAACAGCTTACAATAGAGGCAAAAACCAGGAAAAGTGGCATCAGATGACCCAGAGTATAAATAGTATAATTAAGCAGGATGGATGTATGGATGCATGGGACTGGGCCTGGGACAGGGCTTGGACCAGCATTTCTAGCTGCAACATTGATCAGTAACAAGTGGATGAGTGAAAGATTTTAGGCATAGTGCTCTGAGAGGCTTGTCAAATTCAGGCAACGTACATGAAGGAAACCCAACTTGGAGTCCAAACATTAGGGGCAGACACCAGTAAACTTGGTATCAATTGATCCACAGTAAAAATTTGATAATGACACAGCAGCAGTCAGCCATGGACCATGCATGTGGAGTCAGGGTCTTGGTCGGCATTTATAGTTTTTAATTTAAGTTTACATTAAGATACCTCATGCAACAGCTCAAAATGCTTTTCTACTCAGCCACACTCAGATGACACAAACATAAGTTTCATAGACTACTATTGGTAGAAAAATGTAAGGATAGTAACACAAGTAGTTGACTAATGATCAATTCACCCACAGTAAAAATTTGATAATGGCACAGAAGCAGTCAGTCATGGGTCCATGCATGAGGTATCATAATCTGGGCCAGCATTTATAGTTTTTAATTTACATTTAAATTAAGATGAGGTGGGTAAGGGTTCAGTGTATGCCTGTTTTGCTGGGAGCCCTGATACCTCATGCAACGGCTCAAACTGCTTTTCTGCTCAGCGGCACTCAGGCGGCACAAATATCAGCTTTGTCGACTACTATTGTTAGAAATATTTTTGGAGAGTAACAAAGGTATTTGACTGAAAGTAAGTGCAGGCCTGCTTGTCTGGGAACCCTACTGCTACAGGCAACACACACAAAGGAGGCCCAACTTTGTGTCCCAACATTTCCAAAATTGCCACACACCACTAAAGTAGCATCAATTTCCCCAGAGGATATAATTGTGCAGCTTTTTGACAACTTCTGTTACTGAATGGGCTACTAAACTCCCTTTCTTTGGCAGCAGTACAGTGGTATTATTATTATTATTATTTTGGCAATATGGACATTTATTCCATGACGCTTAACATGTGAAAAGAGGTATACATAGTAAAAACAAGTATGATAATCTTAAACAATATAAGTCAACAACTGGTACTGGAGGAGAGAGGACCCTGCCCGTGAGGGCTCACAGCCTGCAAGGGATGGGTGAGGATACAATAGGTGAAGGTAGAGCTGTCTGTGCAGTGGTATGGTGAAACGATGGTTACTCTAGGTTGTAGGCTGTTGGCAGAGGTGGTTCTTCAGGTTCCTTTTGAAGTTTCCCATGGTACACTAGAGTATGATATGTTGGGGTAGAGAGTTCCAGAGTAGAAGGGATGTAAGGGACAACTCTAGTATGCAATTGTGGGAAGAGGAGATAAGTAGGGAGTAGAGAAGGATATCTTGTGAGGATTGGAGGTTGTGTGCAGGTAAGTACCGGGAGACTGGGTCACAGATGTATGAAGGACAAAGGTTGTGAATGGCATTGTATGCAATGGTTAGTGTTTGAACTGTAGTCTCTGGGTAATGGGGAGCCAGTGAAGGTATTGACAGAGAGGAGAAGCCAGGGAATAGGGGGATTAGTCAGACATCAAAGTTTAGGATAGATTGGAGAGGTGCGAGACTGTTAAAAGGGAGGGCACAGAGCAGGAGCTTGCAGTAGTCAAGGCAGGAGATGATGAATGCATGGACTAGGGTTTTTGCAGATTCTTCATTAAGGAATGAACGAATCCAGGAAATATTTTTGAGTAGTAGTCGGCAGGAAGGAGAAAGGGCATGGACATGTGTTTTGAAGGAGAGTCCAGGGTTACCCCGAGGCAGCGAGCTTGACTAAATAAGGGCCACAAAGAGCATGTGCTCCAGTGGATGGCAAGCGCTGCATCCAGTGGCCTCTCTCTTCCTCCACCTTAACATCACATACAGTACAGCCCTCAGTGGAGAGGGACATGTGACTTTTACAGCCAATGACTGAAGTCCTTGTGTCTGGACGTTATGGATGGTTTTCAAAGCCCTCTTTGAGAAAAAATGCTTGGGAATCCGAGCATGAGAAGTTAGGTGTTTAATTAGACATATGTACAGGTGCGTTTTTTTTTTTTGTGTGAACATGTACACTGACATGTCACATGTGTGATTGCCTAAAATTTACAGATATACCGTTTTGACCCTGGAATAGGTGAAGGAGGGATGATGTTATTTAATATGTATGTACAACATTCTTTTCTTGGGGATGAAGTTATAATATACAAACTTTAACTGCTAAAGAGTTCGATAGATAGCGATTGGTTCCTCAGTTAGTACAACCACACCTAGTAGCAATGAAAATGGGGTAGAAATAGCTTACAACAAAATCATTTTATTATACAGCTGATGAAGGCCTACATGGCCGAAACGTGTTGTGTTTTTTAATAACAAAAATGTTTTAATGTTTTTATTGTCTTTTATAAAATTTTGCATTTTACCTAGCCAATAAAATATCATCTGATTCAACATCAGAGATACTTAGTTCTTTGGCTATATAACCCTCTTACTCAAAATTGGGTTAAGAATCCTCTGAAAGAAGCGCCCTGAAACTTTTTTATTCACAAACTAATTAGATACTGGAAGGTCGATTTCACACAAGACAGGATCCTATCTAACTATATGAAAGCCTGCAGGAACAGCCTCTCTGCTCTGTTACACTGAGAAAATGGTGCCAGCAAAACATGTCCACTTTTTATATGGAGAGGGACATGTGACTTTGGCAGCCAATGACTGAAGTCGTTGTGTCTGGACGTTATGGATGGTTTCCAAAGCCCTCTTTGAGAAAAAATGCTTGGGAATCCGAACAAGCATCCGAAAGAGCTACGTTCGGATGGAAAAGACTGAGGTTATGAGTGAGTGCTAGGGCCGTAGTCGTGGCTGATGTAAGCGGCTCAAGCGCGCCCTGGTCTCCCGTCACATGCATTTCACAGTTCTCTGTCAGCATACCTGTTGCTTCATGCTCCACATCATCATGGTTTCCTTTGGACAATTGTTCACAAACAGAGACACAGTCCAATTCCAACTTTAAACAAATAACTTTACTGTTGTCTGCTCTCCGTCCATTCACATCAATTGCAGCTTTTACATCGGGTTCCACACAGTTTGCCTCATTCACTTTCCCTGTGCTTTCCCTGTCATCCTTCAACATGTACCCGGGTTGTTCCATCCCATCCAGCTTCACAGCATCCTCCCTGCTCAGCTCTACACCTTCAGGAGTTCCCCTGTCCGTTTCTCCCCAGACTAAAGGGCATCTGCCCACTTGTAAGCTGCCACATGATGAGCGACCTGTGCTGCTGTACTGCTGCCAGCTGTCCTGCTACAATCTGTCCTGCTGCAATCTGTGCTGTTATAATCTGCGCTGTTGTAATCTGCACTACTGTAGTCTGCGCTGTTGTAATCTGCACTACTGTAGTCTGCGCTGTTGTCATCTGTGGCCCTCAGGCCCTGAACGGCTGAAGTCTTGTCTTCAAATGTTTCGGGGCTAACTGCCCTGTCAAGTCTCCCTGGCCCAACTGACAAAAATGCTAGATGCTCTCTGGCTTACCCACAGTTAGACCCTCCTACATTAACTATTTACACTAGGAGCATCACTATACCCCCATCTAGTGGGCTAAATCTCACACTACACTTTCTCTAAACAAATATTATAATCAGTACAGTTGTACTATTTAGCAACATACAAAAATCATACTGTGAAGAAACCAGATTGTATCTTAATCGCTCAGACAACCATGTATTTTTGCAAACCAAGAAATGACTCTATCTGTATATTGGCTTGTGGATTTAAATGTTTATGTCTGGTGGGTCAAGAAGACAGACTTGCAAGCTGATATACTATTTAACATACTGTGTAAGTCTGTAATAGTGACTTGTACACAGTGTGTGTTTATCTTTGTCTATTTATGTGTACTGATATGCATTGTATTATGAAACTAGTTTGTTGACATCTAAAGTAAAGAGGGAAAAGAATGTGAGGGTGGTCTGAAGTACACTTTATAATTCTAAAAATAGCTTACATGCCTGGGTATAAAAAGACTCAAGAGACAGAGAGAGCAGATCTGATCTTATCACTCCTGAAGTAAAAGAGAGCTACCAGTTGGATATTTTGCACAACACTCAACAGATGAGAGACAAGACTGCAGCCAATTCATCATGGCACCATCATGAGGGATCTATGATTCTAAGGGAAACAACCTAGGGGTTTTCGGCTCTGGTTGAAAGGACATAGATCTGATCCAGTGACCATCTCTGAACCATGGATATGTTTGGAGAAAGCCAGGTTTTGTGACCCGCTGTTCAACTGGTTCCATGGAGATGGTCGGATAAGCCAGGTGGTGGCTCTCATGTTAACTGGCTTTGGACCTTGTATGGACAGTATGGACTGTCATCTCCCTACGCTTGTTGTTATCTCTTCTCTGTGTGTATATTACAGGAGGAATAGCGACCCTGGTAGCTCTGATGTTGTGTCAACTGGCTTTGGACCTTGTTCGGACTCTATGGACTGTTCTCGGTCATCTCCCTACGCTTGTCAATATCTCTTCTCTTCTGTGTGTATATCACAGGTGGAATATCGACTCTGGGAGCTCTGACGTAACATCTACCGTTATCCAGGCGAGTCAGCGGAAGGGTGAGGCCCTGTAATGTGCACCATGTTGGGGGTAATTGCTGGGATTGTTCTGTTTTCTATTGGGTGTTGTGGTTCAATAGAGTATTGCCACACTGTTTTACCCTAACCTTGTGTGGTCTGTGTAGTGTTATGCCCATATTTAACAGGAGAGTGGGTGTTAGGCGGGACGATCCCTAGTCCATGCAGTTTCGGCTAGCAGACTTGGGTGCCCGCTGACCCCCTGTTTCTCCACACATACAGCAAACGTTAATAATATAAATAAAAGGCACATATATCATGGCTTTAGACAACCCCTTACAAGATTATAATACTTTGTAGAGAATTCTTTGCAGGTAATGACTGCATAAAGTCTGGAATCCATGGATGTCACCAAACGCTTGGTTTCCTCCTTTTTTAAGCTTTGCCAGCTTGTACTGTAGCTGACTTTAGTTATTGATTTTTTGTGGGACTTTCTGCTGCAAGTTTTGTAACAAGCATGCAAAATGCATATTCGATTAGGTTGAGATCAGGTGATCTCAACTTGGCAACTTGGCAGTTGCAGAATATTCGACTTTTTTTGCCTTTAAAAACTCCTGGGTTGCCTTTACATTATGTTTTGGGTCATTGTTCATCTGTACTATGAAGTGCCATCCAATCAACCTTGCTGCAGCATTTGGTTGAATCTGAGCAGAAAATATCACTCTGTGCACATCAGAATTCATCCGACTGCTACTGTCTTCAGTCACATCATCAATAAACTCTAGTGACTCAGTGGCTTTGGAAGCCATGAATGCCCATGTCATCACACTGCCTCCACCATGTTTTGCAAAGCACGTGGTGTGCTTTGGATCCTGATCCGTCCCAAGCTTTTCCA
Organism: Oophaga pumilio; assembly: GCA_009801035.1. Classification (NCBI taxonomy): domain Eukaryota; kingdom Metazoa; phylum Chordata; class Amphibia; order Anura; family Dendrobatidae; genus Oophaga; species Oophaga pumilio. Next base: position 11,585 of record VIAB01010941.1, on the reverse strand, counting down.
ACTTTCTTCTTCCCATCATTCTGGTACAGGTTGATCTTAGTTTCATCTGTCCAAAAAATGCTTTACTTGAACTGAGCTGGCTTCTTTTGATTTTTTTTGGCAAAGTCTAATCTGACTTTTCTATTTTTATGGCTGATTAATGGCTTGCACCTTGTGGTGAACTGTCTGTATTTTCTCTTATGAAGTCTCCTCTTTATGACTTAACATATAGAAACACCTACTTCCTGAGAGTGTTTTTTTTACTTGGGAAGATGTTATGAAGGGGTTTTTCTTCAACATGTAAATGATTTTGAGATTATCAATCACGACTGTCTTCTGTGGAATTTTTTTTACTGTTGTTTTGGCCATCCCTAACATTTCTGCTATAACTCTGATGGATTTCTTCTTTTTTTCAGCCTAATAATAGTTTGTTTCACTTGTATGTTGTGGGTTCACAGCAACATTTTTCAAATGCAAATGCCATACATAGAATAAGCTCCAGACCTTTTACCTACTTAATTGATGATGAATTAATGAGGGAGAAGCTCATGCAGGCCATTAAAAAGCTTTTGAGATAATTATCCAATTACTTTTGGTCCCTTGAAAGAGAGGCAGCTACATATGAAAGAGCTATAATTCCTAAACATTTACATTAATTAGGATGTGAATACTCTCAAACTAAAGCTGATAGTCTGCACTTTAAGTGCATATTGATTATATAACTGTATCTTGAATATGGTTTGTTAAACAGTTAAAATGCCAACATTTTTGTTACTGTACAAATATTTCTGGTTCTAACTGTATAATATGTAATTATCGCCCTCTTTGTAGTAGTTTATCACTTTGATTGGTAAAGTGATAAAGTGGAATCCAAAGATGGGGCCCTTCTATAGCTTTCTTAATCCCACCAAGTTTGTATATTCTTCCCGTTTTTCCATGGCTTCCTCCCATACTCCAAAGACATACTGATAGGGAATTTAGATGATGAGACACAATAGGGAAGGCGATGATAATGTCTGTAAAGCGCTGCAGGATTAATGGCACTATATAAGCATAGTAAATAAATGGGATTTTTTAAGTTTTATTACTGGAATCAAGGTCTCAGCCCCTACATCATGCTGTTCTCTGATAACATAGTAAAAAACCACTGATAGATTCCCTTTAAATTATAAAATTGACTGATGGAGATAGGCTCATGAAGCAAAGAAGACATTCCCAGTTATTAAAATCAATCCAAATCTAATACTTTTGTCAATATTATTTGCTTTTTGTTTTACTTAACTTCTTTTTTGCTTACTGCTATCATACTATCCATCTAAGATAGGCCATTTAAATTAAATAAGTGGGGACCGACTCCTGTATCCTCACCAGTGAATAGTTTGAAGTAGCTGCGAGAGCTCTGTACCATACACTTGTCCATATTTTTAGTGGGGTCTGTGCTTAGTACTCCAGCTTTCTTCCATTTAGGGTTACAGTGGCAACAAGAGTCAGAAACCAACAGAACTAATGATAGGCTACCTTAATATTAGCCCATTCATTTTAAAGGACTGGATAATCCCTTGAGGTCATGAATGGAAACTGGGCTAGAAGTTGACTCAGTAGGAATGACCCTCAATGTACCGTATATTGTTTTTATTTTGCTTCTTATTTTTCATGTAAGCTATAACTATTTTATTTTCTTTCTTTTTATTATGTTGCCTTATCGTTTTTAAAATCAATAATTAGCATAGTCTGACAATTTGTTATTAAAATCATATAAATATTTGCCTAAACTTGTTGCCATCAGTTTTTAGATCTATGAACCCATATCATGGTGTTTATCCTTTTTTAATATTTCATCTCTTTAATTAAGTTTCTAGATCTCATTATTATTATTACTGCAATGAACTAGACTGAACTGTTATTCTAACCGCTGCATGGGAATCTATTCCTGGGAAGTGCGTATTGTGCCTCTCAAGAGTCTATTATAAACATTAGAAACCAATTGTAAAATAATTTAACTATACAAGAAATTGTGGGAACAGTTTTAAAATGTTAAAAAAATAAATGTAATTTGTCAAGTTATATAAAATTAATGTATTACCTCTGATAACACACCTATATGATTGAATATGTATGATTGAAAATCTACTTAAACATAATTGAAATAATGTTTACTATAAATATAGTATTTGTTTTTTGTAAACATATTATAACATGTACACCATGAAGTATGATATTGGCAATATTAATTAAAGGTGAACTACACTTTCCAGTAACTTTTAAAAATAGTCTGTCACGTTTAAACATTATAAACACTATCTCTTGTTATTAGATAACTTTCTATACATCCTGCAGTTTTCACATTTTTTTCTTGCTGCAGGCTGTATCACTAATTTGCAATTGACTCTGAAGTAGTGGCTAGAGAAAAACTGCTTTGATGACACCAAACACATACAGTGTCTATGTGCTACTTTTCTCCTTTGGTAGCACATAGACAGAAGCAGCAATAACACAGAGGAAAATATTCAGTGGTACTAAGCAGTATATCTGTGAATCCAGCTCTTAGGTGAGATAAATTACAGTACTTGCCAGAGAAGCTTCAGCAAGGATTTGTTTCACTGACTGTCTATGTCTCTCCCTACTCCTCTCTCCTCTTTGTCTTATTATGGAATATAATTGCTGGGTAACCTGCACAGTCGGATTGCAGATAAAGTGGAGCCCTGGGCAAAAGTTCAGTTGCATTTACAGGAGCTGATTTCAGCCTTTTAAACAAACGTGGTCAACAATAATAAAGTTTTAGATAATTTTGTCTGCATACATATCATTTTATCGGCAGCCCATCTCCTGTTTACACCGGTTGATGTCCTCCTGAGAACAGTGGTCCTGTTTCATTAAGACTGATATTCTGCACACCATTCTTAATGAAAGGGGCCGCTGGAAAAAGATGCAACTTTTTCATTAAAAGTCACACAACACTTAATGAAATAAGAATCATTGAAGTTCTGCTTGTCTCTAGCAGAAATGTACATATACTGGAGAGTCCTCCATCCTGACACTAAGGATTATACGTTTTATT
>VIAB01010940.1:15208-28702 GCA_009801035.1 Oophaga pumilio | reverse complement strand
ATTTTCTCTGGTGGGCCCAAGGTGTTCCAGTCCGACGCTGCAGGCACTGTATGTGGGTATATAGATATCATTGCTATTCAGGCAGGCATTGTATGTGGCATGCTTCATTGCATACAACAAGAGGGTCCATTCCATTACTGTCTGCTGCTGCCTATTACATATATTGACCGTATATACTGTACATAGCCCCAGATATCAGTGGCCAGGAATATTTTTTGTTGCATCTTAATCTTGATTATTTAATTCAAAAGCAATCCAGAGAACACATTTTTTTTCTCCATTTGCTTGTTGGGACTGCAGAATACAGCCAGATTCTTTTCATAGTACAGCGTGAAAATCCAGCTATTTTAAATGGGTTTGCCTGTCCCAGCAATCACATTAGAGTGCTCATAAAATCATGCCATTTTTGTGGTACTGTAAATTTTTTTGGAGTGTCTTATACAATTTCTTGACACCATTTTGCTCCCAAAAAAAATAATTAGCTGCCAAAAAATATTTAGCTACAGGGCAGATATTTTACACTGGGTTTTGTCCGCAACATGGATCACATGTCGTTGCTCTCAAAATTGTGCCATTTCAGGAAGCTATAGAATTGTTTTTGTTGTGTCTTAGCCTATTTATTGACACAATTTTACTGGACAAAAAAAAAATACATGCCAGATATTTGAAAGTGTGGTATCACCGTCACACGTCTCATCTATCTGTCTGGGATACAAAATTGTGGCATTTCAGGCCACCATTCAACTGTTTTTGCTGTGTGTTACCCTAGTTCAAGACACTATTTTGCTGTAGAAAAATAAAAATACAGTCCATATATTTTACAGTGTGGTGTCTCTGTCATGTGCCTTATCTATCAGTGGGCTAAAAATTGTGGCTTTTCAGGCCTCCATTGAACTGTTTTTGCTGTGTGCTACCCTACTTAGTGACACCATTTTGTTGTAAAAAAAAAATACAGGTCACATATTTTATAGTGCAGTAGTATCTCCGTCACACGACTCATCTATCTATGGGCTACAAATTGCGGCATTTCAGGCCTCTATTCAAATGTTTTTGCTGTGTGATACCTTAGTTCAAGACACTGTTTTGCTGTAAAGAAATAAAAATACAGGTCACATATTGTTAGGGTTCAAGTTGCCGCTGCTGCACAAGGGGAGTCTCAAACCAGTCCCGCTGCAGTCCCCCATTCATCTCCGTCCGCAGTGGAGCCTGCTCAGCTTAGACATCGGTCCCAGCATCTCGTCCAGTCTAACAGTGTGCAGAGGATTACTGCTGCTCCTTCAGGCTCTGCTATTGTGGCCAGTACTGGTTAGCGGCGAGCAGACGTCTTTAGGACACAGTCCTTGTTTTCCCCTTCTGAGCATGCCCAGAGTGAGATCTCTCATTGGAGTTCAGGGGTCACATGCTCAGGTACTGCAGCAGCTCCTATTGGTCCGCCATGAAGGTCCTGTGACTACTGGTGGTCTGGAACAAGTTTCATTTGTCCTTGTTTCTGGCAGGTCCTGTAGCTGTTACTATAAATGGGTAGCAAGACTGTGCCGCCTTGCGCTAGTATCAATCGTCATATGCTTTGTGCCAGTGTGGTCATGCATGTGTGTGGTTAGGGCCCGGCTGAAATAAGCCCCTAGAATACCGACTTAATCGGTGAGGAGTTTGGTATGCTAGCTGGTCAGGGTCGGTGTCCTAGATGGCCTAGATTACCGGCATAACGGGTGAGGAGTTTGATTGCCGTATTCAGGGCCTGGCGTTCAGACGCCATAGATTGCGGGTGTCTCCCGCGAGGACATTAGCGCATGATCACGTTCTATGTTCGCTTAGCAGTCAACTGTGTACCTGGGTGCCTGACAGGACACAGAAGTTTGTCTCAGCGGCTCTGTGACGTAACAGGGTTCACTTTCAACGATAGACAGCGCCCTAGCGTGTTTATTTTGCGACTCAGTGGTGTTAAGTGAGTTTGCACACATCGCCATATAGCGCTGCGGCACTCCTAACGGCTCTGTGGAATAACAGAGTTTGCACATATTGCCACAGCGTGTTACAGCGTTTATTTTGGCGACTCTGCGGGATAACAGAGTTCGCTTCTTGCGCCATTTTACTAGCAGCAGACTCCGCCTGCACGGTGGACCCCGGGCTGCGAACGCACCTTTTTACATCATATATTTGGTGCGTTCCGCAGACCCTAACACATATTTTACAGTGTGGTTTCTCCATCACATGCCTCATTTATCTGTGGGCTACAAATTGTGGCATTTCAGGCCTCCATTCAACTGTTTTTGCTGTGTGTTACCCTAGTTCATGACACTATTTTCCTGTAAAAAATAAAAATACAGGCCACATATTTTACAGTGTGGTATCTCCGTCACACGCCTCATCTATCTGTGGGCTAAAAATTGTGGCATTTCAGTCCTACATTGAACTGTTTTTGCTGTGTGCTACTCTTACTCTAGTTGGTGACACTAGTTTGCTGTAAAAAATAAAAATACAGGCCACATATTTTACATTGTGGTATCTCCGTCACACAACTCATCTATCTGTGGGCTAAAAATTGTGGCATTTCATGCCTCTATTCAACTGCTTTTTCTTTGTGCTACTCTTACTCTAGTTGGTGACACTATTTTCCTGTAAAAAAATACAAATACAGGCCACATATTTTACAATGTGGTATCTCCGTCACACGACTCAGCTATCATTGAGCTAATAATTATGGCATTTCAGGCCTCCATTCACCTGTTTTTGCTGCGTATTTCCTTAGTTCAAGACACTATTTTGCTGTAAAAAAATAAAAACACAGTCCACATATTTTACAGTGTCGTATCTCCGTCACACACTTTATCTATCTGTGGGTAAAAATTGTGGCATTTCAGGCCTACAGTGAACTGATTTTGCTGTATGCTACCCTAGATAGTGACACTATTTTACTGTAAAGAAATAAAAATACAGGCCACATAATTTACAGTGTGGTATCACCGTCACATGACTCAGCTATCTGTGGGCTAAAAATTATGGCATTTCAGGCCTCCATTCAACTGTTTTTTCTGTGTATTACCCTAGTTCAAGACACTATTTTGCGGTAAAAAATAAAAATACAGGCCACATATTATACAGTGTGGTTTCTCCGTCACATGCCTCATCTATCTGTGGGCTAAAAATTATGGCATTTCAGGCCTCCATTCAACTGTTTTTTCTGTGTGTTACCCTAGTTCAAGACACTATTTTGCGGTAAAAAATAAAAATACAGGCCAGATATTATACAGTGTGGTATCTCTGTCACACACATCATCTATCTTTGGGTTAAAAATTGTGGCATTTCAGGTCTACATTGAACTGTTTTTGCTGTGTGTTACCCTAGTTAATGACACTATTTTGCTGTAAAAAATAAAAACACAGGCCACATATTTTACAGTGTGGTGTCTCCATCACACGCCTCATCTATCTGTGGGCTATTAAATTGTGGCATTTCAGGCCTCTATTCAACTGCTTTTGCTGTGTGCTACCCTAGTTAGTGACACTGTTTTCCTGTAAAAAAAATACAAATACAGGCCACATATTTTACAGCGTAGTATCTCCGTCACACGACACAGCTATCTGTAGGCTAAAAATTGTGGCATTTCAGGCCTCCATTCAACTGTTTTTGCTGTGTATTACCCTAATTCAAGACACTATTTTGCTGTAAAAAAACAAAAATACAGACCACATATTATACAGTGTCTTATCTTCGTCACTCATCTCCTCTATCTGTGTACTGAAAATTGTGGCATTTCAGGCCTATATTGAACTGTTTTTGCCATGTGCTACCCTAGTTAGTGACACTATTTTGCTGTGCAAAAAAATACAGGTCACATATTTTACAGTGTGGTATCTCCGTCACATGACTTATCTTTCTGTGGGCTACAAATTGTGGTGTTTCAGGCCTACATTTAACTGTTTTTGCTTTGTGCTACCCTAGTTAGTGACACTATTTTTCTGTAAAAATAAAAATACAGGCCACATATTTTACAGTAACACAAAATCCCAATAGCAGAATATATACAACTGGCAGTCAAAGGAACATATCCAGACCGCCCACAAGCATTAGCCATAGGAAAACTCCATCAACTTTGAGACAAATGAGAGAAAAAAGGAGTCTATATCCCAGAATAAATATTTTCTTAAAAATCCCATCATTATTTTATTGTTACATACATCACATACAGAACATAATATGGCAGAGTGTCAGCAATAAGACCAAGGTGCCACCCTAGTGCAGCGCTAATGACAGCAGGGAGTCACAGTGTGTACATGGTAAATATAATTACATTGTATTCAAGGGCCCCAAAGATACATACTAGCAGAGACGTAGAAAGTCCCCTAGTTTGGTGTAACATCCACAAAAATTTCCTCACCAGTCAGTCAGTGGGTCATAACCCCATAATTAGTTCTTACCCATAGCTGTCAGGAGAGCCGCACACTATGCCCCGACGTGCGTTTCGCTTGGGCTTCTTCCGGGGGCTGTTGCTGTTGACTCCCTGCTGTCATTAGCGCTGCACTAGTGTTGCACCTTGGTCTTATTGCTGACACTCTGCCATATTATATGTTGTATATACTTTTGTCTACTTTTCTGTATGTGATGTATGTAACTATAAAATAATGATGGGATTTTTAAGAAAATATTCATTCTGGGATATAGACTCCTTTTTTCTCTCATTTGTCACATATTTTACAGTGTAGTATCTCCGTCACACACCTCATATATTTGTGGGCTAAAAATTCCTCCATTCAACCGTTTTTCCTGTGTGCTACCCTAGATAGTGACACTATTTTCCAGTAAAGAATTAAAAATGCAGACCACATATTTTACAGTGTGGTATCTCTGTCACATGACTCAGCTATCTGTGGGCTAAAAATTGTAGCATTTCAGCCATCCATTCATCTGTTTTTGCCATGTGTTATCCTAGTTCTTGACAGTATTTTCCTGTAAAAAAAATTAAAATACAGGCCACAAATTTTACAGTGTGGTATCTCCGTTCTACATCTCATCTATCAGTTCGCTAAAAACTGTGGCATTTCAGCCCTCCTTTCAATTATTTTTGCTGTGTGTTACCCTAGATCAAGACACTATTTTGCAGCAAAAAATAAAAATACAGGCCACATATTTTATAGTGTGGTATCTCTGTCACACACCTCATCTATCTGTGGGCTAAAAAATGTGGCATTTCAGGTCTACATTGAACTGTTTTTGCTGTGTGCTACCCTAGTTAATGACACTATTTTGCTGTAAAAAATAAAAACACAGGCCTCATATTTTACAGTGTCGTATCTCCATCACACACCTCATCTGTCTATGGGTAAAAATTGTGGCATTTCAGGCCTACATTGAACTGTTTTTTCTGTATGCTACCCTAGTTAGTGACACTATTTTCCTGTAAAAACAGAGAAATAGAGGCCACATATTTTACAGTGTGGTATCTCCGTCACAGTACTGATCTATCTGTAAGCTATAAATTGTGGCATTTCAGGCCTACATTGAACTGTTTTTCCTGTGTGCTACCCTAGATAGTGACACTATTTTCCTGCAAAGAAATAAAAATACAAGCCACATATTTTACAGTGTTTTATCACCATCACATGACTCAGCTATCTATGGGCTAAAAATTGTGGCATTTCAGCCCTCCATTCAACTGTTTTTGCTGTGTGTTATCCTAGTTCTTGACAGTATTTTGCTGTAAAAAAATTAAAATGCAGGCCACATATTTTAGAGTGTGGTATCTTCGTCACACGACTCATCTATCTCTGTGCTGCAAATTGTAGCATTTCAGTCCTCCATTCAACTGTTTTTGCTGTGTTACCCCAGTTCAAAACACTATTTTGCAGTAAAAAAAATAAAAATGCAGGCCTCATGTTATACAGTGTGGTTTCTACGTCACATGCCTCATCTATCTGTGGGTTACAAATTGTTGCATTTCAGGCCTCCATTCAACTATTTTTGCTGTGTGTTACCCTAGTTCTTGACAGTATTTTCCTGTAAAAACAGATAAATACAGGCCACATATTTTACAGTGTGGTATCTCTGTCACATGACTCATCTATCTGTGGGCTAAAAATTGTGGCATTTCAGGCCAACATTGAACTGTTATTGCTGTGTGCTATCATAGTTAGTGACACTATTTTGCTGTAAAAAATAAAAACACAGGTCACATATTTTACAGTGTGGTATCTCCATCACACGACACAGCTATTTGTGTGCTAAAAATTGTGGCATTTCAGGCCTCCATTTTACTGTTTTTGCTGTGTATTACCCTAGTTCAAGACACTATTTTGCTGTAAAAAACAAAAATACAGACTACATATTATACAGTGTCGTATCTCCGTCACACACCTCATCTATCTGTGTGCTAAAAATTGTAGCATTTCAGGCCTATATTGAACTGTTTTTGCCATGTGCTGCCCTAGTTTGTGACACTATTTTTGCTGTAAAAAAATACAGGTCACATATTTTACAGTGTGGTATCTCCGCCACACGAATTATCTTTCTGTAGGCTACAAATTGCGGCTTTTCAGGCCTCCATTCAACTGTGTTTGCTGTGTGCTACTCTAGTTAATGACACTATTTTCCTCTAAAAACAAATAAATACAGGCCACATTGTTGTGAATTGGTTTGGGATGAGTTCTGAGCAGAGGCTCCCTCTGGTGGTTACAAGCGGTACTATTGAGGATTGTGAAGACTGGGAATCAGGTGCCACGGATTGGTCTTATATAAGGGAGTCATTTCCCCATCAGGGTTGCCGGTGATCAATTGTTCTGGTCTGAATCCTTCTTTCCAGTTTCCCTTGTAGCCTGCTGTGTCGTGTCTTCATCTCCTGCTTCCAGATAAGACCTTTTCTTATTTTGTGTTTTTGCTACATTTTTGTATTTTGTCCTGCTTTTCTGTGGGGACCTTCTGGTCCCTTCTGGGGGCTTTTGCCCTCTCAGTTTTGTACAGCCACTGATGTATGTACTTTTGCTTTTTCCAGTTTTTTCAGTGGCTGCTGTTTTCCTTTAATGCACCAGAGAGCTAATTTAGGTGGCAGAGGTCGTGTGATCTCAGGTGTTTTTGAAATTAGTATTGTTGGTGTGTTTTCAGGGTTTTTAGAGATTGCAGTAAGTACCCTTCCTATCCTTTTATATTTAGTTAGTTTGGGCCCCAGCGTTTGCTCATACTATTTTCTTACTGTGTTTGTATTTCCTCTTGTCTAACCGCCATTACATGTTTGGGGGCTTCCTATTGACTTTGGGGTTCTGCTCCGGGGCAGATAGCTTTCCTATTTCTATCTGTAGGTATAGTTAGTTTCTCAGGCTGTGACGAGGCGTCTAGGACCATCGTAGGAACGCTCCACGGCTGCCTCTAGTTGCGGTGGTTAGTCAGGGTACTGCAATCTCATAGTTTCCAACTTCTCTGGTGTATTGCCTTTTTTCCTGCACTCCTCAGTTACCGAAACATAACACCACATATTTTACAGTGTGGTATCTCTGTCACATGACTCATCTATCTGTGGGCTACAAATTGTGGCATTTCAGGCCTCTATTCAACAGTTTTTGCTGTGTGCTACCCTAGATAGTGACACTATTTTCCTGTAAAGAAATAAAAATACAGGCCACAAATTATACAGTGTGGTATCTCTGTGACATGACTCAGCTATCTGTGGCTAATAATTTTGTCATTTCAGCCCTCCATTCAACTGTTTTTGCTGTGTTTTACCCTAGATCAAGACACTATTTTGCTGTAAAAAATAAAAATACTGGCCACATATTTTACAGTGTGGTATCTCCGTCACACGCTTCATCTATCTATGGGATAAAAATTGTGGCATTTCAGGCCTACATTTAACTGTTTTTGCTGTGTGCTACTCTAGTTAGTGACACTATTTTGCTGTAAAAAAATAAAAATACAGGCCACATATTTTAGTGTGATATCTCTGTCACAGGACTCATCTAACTGTGGGCTAAAAATTGTGGCATTACAGGTCTCCATTCAACTGTTTTTGCTTTGTGCTACACTAGTTAGTGACACTGTTTTCCTGTAAAAAAAAAAAGAGAGGTCACATGTTTTACAGTGTCGTATCTCCGTCACACTGGCGCAAAGCACATAATGCAATTGATACTAGCGCCTGGCGGCCCAGCCATGCCACCCTTTTATAGTAACAGCTACAGGACCTGCCAGAAACAAGGACCAATGAAACTGTTCCAGAACACCAGTAGTCACAGGACCTTCCTGGTGGACCAATAGGAGCTGCTGCAGTACCTGAGCATGTGACCCCTGATCTCCAATGAGAGATCTCACCCTGGGCATGCTCAGAAGGGAAAAACAAGGACTTTGTCCTAAAGACGTCTGCTCGCCGCTAACCAGTACTGGCCACAATAGCAGAGCCTGGAGAGGCAGCAGTAATCCTCTGCACACTGTTAGACTGGGCGAGATGCTGGGACCGACGTCTAAGCTGAGCAGAGTCCACTGTGGCCGGAGATGAATGGGAGACCGCAGCTGGAATGGCTTGAGATTCCCCTTGTGCAGAAGCGGGAACCCCTAACATGCATGGCTGACTTTATGCTATGCTGCCTTTCCCGTGACCCTCGCATTATCAAAATTTTGGGTGACACTCATTACTGGTTGGTGACACTTCTAGACCCAAGCTTCAAGGAGAACTTTAAATCTCTTCTTCCAGAGGCAGGTCTACTAAAATGGTGCAGTACCAGAGGGCCCTTGTTGCAAAATTATTTAAAAAATTCCCATCTGAAAATGCTGGTTGTTCATTGGACAACCAAGGAGTACATGCGAGAGAGACACAACTCCAATCCAGCAGTGTTCTCAGACCCTCCCATCGCACTGGCCCTGAAGCGCGGGGTACTCTCTCAAGGAGTGCAAAGTTTTGGAAGATGCTGAGGGAGTACCTTGATGACTGTTCCAATGTCTTCTGTGATTCCTCTGTGCCTTTTAATTATTGGGTATCCAAGCTGGACACGTGGCATGAACTGGCTCTCTACGCCTTGGAGGTCCTGGCCTGCCCTGCCAATAGCGTTTTGTCAGAGCTGGTTATTAGTGCCGCTGGTGGAATTATAACTGACAAGCGCATCTGCCTGTCAACTAAAAATACTGAGAGGCTGACTCTTATAAAAATGAACAAGGGCTGGATTGGGGCAGACTTCTCTACACCACCGAATGATACCAGCGAAACATAACCTCCAATACAGAGTCTTTTGTTTGGGAGGTGTATTACCATGCACCTCTTCACACCTACACATGGGTATACGCTTCCTGACTTTGGCTATTTGGTGTGTTATCCTCCAACTCTAATCCTCATCATCCACCACCACTAGATCAACATGGTGACCGTGGTCCGTGATGCAACAGCCAACTTATTGTGTAAATGGGTGTTTTTGATGCCCTTTTCATTAAAAATATTTACACAGTAGTTCAATGTGTTCCCCCCAGGGGGAAATGTTTGTCAGCCCATACACTTAGTGTATGAGCATTCCAAGTATAGGAGACCTGCTCCTTTAAACTGGGAAGGCCTTTTTCGGAAGCCATCCTCCACGTCTCTTCAGACACCACCACTAGATCACCAGGGTGAACGTGTTCCGTGCTGCAATAGCCACTATATAGTTTTGCAAGGGTGTTACGGATGTCCTTAACAAAATATTGTCAGAACGTTTTTTTAATGCAGCTGGTGGTGTTATAACTGATAAGCGCATCCGCCTGTCAACTGAAAATGCAGACAGGCTGACTCATAAAAATTATCAAGGGCTGGATTGGGCCAGACTTCTATACACCACCGAATAATAACAGGCAGTGAAACATAACCTCAAATACAGTGTCTTTTTTTGGGGAGGTGTATTCCCTTGCACCTCTTCACACCCACACATGGGTATACACTTCCTGATTTTGGCTATTTGGTGTTACCCTCCTCCTTCTCCTCATCCTCATCATCCACCACCACTAGATCACCATGGTGACTGTGGTACATGATGCAACAGCCAGGTTTTTTTTTAAATGGTGTTTATGATGCCTGTAAAAAAATTAAAATACAGGACACATATTTTACAGTGTGGTATCTCCATCACATGCCTCAACTATCTGTGGGCTACAAATTGTGGCATTTTAGGCATCCATTCAACTGTTATTGCTTTGTGTTACTGTGGTCATTTTTATGGGATCCATACATATAGTGTGCTTTCATATAAATGCTGTGAATTTTTATGTGGAATGTGCATTTTAAATACATTGTGAGACCTGCTGACAGGGTTAATCTTCTCCTCCCCGGCTCGATCAGGTAACCCAGCTCTGTTTTAATATTGAGAAGGTGAGAAAGTTCTGGATACAGTCACATAGAAGGGGGAGGAGCCAAGTCCTGGTGGAGAGTTTTAAATTTGAAGTGGCAGTTGATAGTCGGACATCTTGAAAAGAGGAGGCTATTTTGTAGGTGAAGGATTTACCTACTTTCTCCCTGCCGGCTTTGCTTAAAAAGGGGACAGGCCCGAAAAAGGGAGTTAATAGTTTTCATATGAGGAAAACTACATTGCACCTCTAGGAGGAAGAATTACCTCAGGCAGGGCCGCACTGGCCATCTGGCAATTCTGGCAGATGCCAGAAGGGCCTGTCTGATCGTGTGCTGCCTTGTCTGCTACGTTGTTTACAGAATCGGTGTTCTCAAGACACCCATACTGTTAAGAGTTGTGACGGAGCACAAGGTCGCTGACTCTGTCATTTACCCCAGCAGACCACGGGTATCATTAGAAATATTGGTCTTGTAGTAAATCTTCCTTTCCTGCATCCAGGGTAATATTAGTAATATATCCCATCTGGTTCTTGGGGATGGAGACAACATGGGCCTGTGTGATTTCAAATGCCAGTGCTGAATTTCAGCCCCATTCAATACCTGTCCTCAGGTCAGAAACAACACAGTGCTGAAGAGGAGAAATTCAGACTTAATATAACTAGAGGTTACTAAGATCTGCCTGTCTGCAGGTACACGGCAATCATCAACCGTGATTGTAATCCTGTACCTCAGTTTACTGCTGTTTGTAAATAATAATTGGTCCCATTACCTTCAGTAAAACGACTTGTGTTTCAAATTGTTAAGGCTGCTTCATGACTGGGACTCAAATGCACCAACTACTACCACCATCAGCATCTTCTCCCTAGAGTCAGTTACTGCGCAGATAGAAAGTCTGAGTTTCAGAGTGTGAACGCTTGGGTGGTGTTGTACTCTGTCAGCGGATTATGAAGGCGAAAGATTCTAGATTAAATCATGACTGGAAGAGCCAGAGCTAAAGCACATGGAAGAACACAGGGACAGGACTCGCAAGCACCCAAGCCTGGTGTTCCTGGGCCAGATACTAACAAGCCATCACCTACTAATACTGAACTTCTTGGACGAGGAAGTCAACGAGGAGCCCCTGCAGTTGCTAGACCAGAAGCAAGAGATGTTGACATTTCAGCTAGATGTCAAGATGTGTCAATTGGAGAGTGTGGTGGTCGTAGACGTGACTTCCATGATATAGGTGTTTCCACTAGACAATCCATCAAACATGTCATAGAATCAAAATCTGTTTTTTTTCTGGCAACTCTATTCAGCTGTGCACAAACTGGACTTCTCCCGTGTCGTGTCAATCCTTTGGAATGCTCTACCCCAAGAAATTAGGACCAGCCACAACTTACACAGCTTTAGGTGCTCCCTGAAAAAAAATTTGTTCAGAGCAGCCTATCACGTTCCCTAATCAAAGTCATTTTATGTGTAAGTGTGTGTAGCCCATTCACTATCTAGATCTATCTCCCACTTCATCAAGATGGCTGGAACATAATTGTAATTACACAACTGTACTTTGTATTTCCCACACATTATTGCAGATTGTAAGCTCTCGTGAGCAGGGTCGTTTTATTTTGCTTTAATTATTGTATTATTGTTAATGTTGTTACTTATGACTGTTGTGTTTAAAACTGTTAAACTGTAAAGCGCTGCATAATATGTTGGTGCTATATAAATAAAGATTATTATTATAAACTATGTCAAATTGATTGCTAGACCCCAGTGGGTCTTGTACCAGTACCATGTTGACTACAGTCCACAGATGTAATCTAGATCCCTGAGGTCAGCTCTACTTTACCATCATGATGACTTAATAGGAAAATCATGTGGTTTTGATGGAGCTGTTCTTTTCTTTCAAAAAAACTAAGATCAATGAGGTGGTTAGCTGCACGCACAATGGAGAAATAGTAAACATTACAATTACTTTGACAAATGAGTTACCACCAACTTCACCAACCTGCTTTCACTTTTCCAACATTATATTCAGAAGGCTTCTGAAGATGATAAATATGAAGCAAACAGGTCTTAATTATTATCAACCAAATGATGTTACAGAAGTCAGAACACACAACCTATCTGTGTGGCAAGGATTTACCACCTCAATTTTGTAGTATGAGACTAGTATCATGTTGTGCATTTGTAAGAAGAAGCACTGGACCACCGGCACTTGTACTATGCCGGGTCCAGGAAATGCTGAGGCTGTATCACATGTTGTGTGGAGGAAGGCATAAGGTCCCCGACAGGACCCTTGACACGGAAGCAGGGGGCATACACAAGTGAAAGCATGCGGCACGAGTCAGTTTAGGTGCGGACAGGAAGCGTGCAGCAGGCTGAAGAGTGTGCTCCATCCCCTGAGCACCAGTGTTGCGTCGGTCTACACCCACCAGTTCCCGCCACCACCCGAGTGACTGTTAGAGATCCAGGTGTCGGGTGTCCTGCCTCTGAGCGACAGAGAGGTGCTGTGCGCTCCGTGGCTGAGAGCACAGCGCACGGGTCATCTAGAGAGAGTCGGATAGCAGATGAACTTCTGCAGCCTACCTGGCCCACTGCTGCTGAACACCTCACGTTGGACCCTGCAAGTGTTGCGACCCTGCTCATCCCGGCCACACCAACTTATGGACTAGGGGCCCAGCGGAAGGTACCGGAGACCGACCGCTGCTGCCCGAAGACAGACGATTGTTTGCAGGACCCCTCTGGAACAGCACCACACCGGCCATTGTCAGCGCCACCGCCCTCCAAGCTTCAGCAGAAGACTGGGAAGCCTTTGACAGGACAAGTGATTTAAGGAACTGCCGTTATCTCGTTTATTGACCATTAACTCAACCTATTGCCTTGTCCTAAACAGTTTATCCCTCAGTTAACTGGTTATCTCCCTGCATTGAGTATACCCTTTTAAATTTAAACTATTAACCCTTGATCTACCTCTCTTGCCTAACTGCATCCCGCAAGCTGCCTACATATTGATGTGAGCCACAAAATCCTTCGACGTCCAGAATCATAGAATGGTAGATTTGGAAGGGACATCCTGGGCCATCTGGTCCAACCCCTTGCTCAAAGCAGGATTCACTAAATCATCCCAGAAAGATATCGGTTCAGCCTCTGTTTGAAGACTTCTATAAAAGGAGAACTCACCACCACTCGTGGCAGCCTGCTCCACTCACTGATCACCCTAACTGTCAAA
>VIAB01010939.1:47070-71712 GCA_009801035.1 Oophaga pumilio | reverse complement strand
ACTGCACTCAGTTGACTCAGTTCTGACTAGGCAGGAGTGGCTATCTTTCCATTGGTACTAGCCTCCACACATTGAACTTAGCTCAAGCTGCAGTCTTCTGGTTCTTTCAATAACTGCTGTTCTCTTTCCCTCTTTCTTTCTAAGCTCTGTCTGAAGCAGCTATCAGGATTCACCGTCTGACCTGCACCTGGCTTTGCAGACTCACTGATCTGTGCTCGCCCTTAGAGCTAACTCTCCACTCTCCAAGAGAACTAACAACTTCTCACTTCTGTGTAGAATCACCAACTACACTGAACTCGTTCCGAACTAATCTGAGCTGTCACTGTAGGCTGCAGCCCTCAGACTAGACTGTCTCTGAGAGAACTAATCTCCTCTCTGTGGCTTCACCATCCTTATATACTCTGAAAAGGCTCCCTCTGGTGGCTCTAGGGATTGGTGAAGATGTGTGAATGAATATCAGGTCTCTTGTGGTCATTACCTTCAGTGCATCCCTCCGGGAAATGAGATTCCAAGCGCAGCTGGGCTCTACACTAATGTCCCACCATTGAGTGTTTGTCACCCAATATATTAATATGAATGGGGCAACTGTCATTAGCTGATTGTAAAACAACGGTATCAGTAGGTAACCAAAGAAATATAGATTTAACTTAAACAGATTCTTCAGTTTTGTTATTGCCTATATGCAGCTATTTAGAGCTATGGGAATACAGGAGCCTCGGACCAATCAGAACTAAACTTCAATGTCCCTTTAGTGAACATCATTTCTCTTTTTGAGATTCTATTTCCCAAACTCGTATGATATTCTATTCTCACAACTGAAAGATGATGGTGCCCAGGTAGCTACCAACAGAATTTGCCATCATATCTACCAACCTACAGGGCCATGACGGTAATGTTTTGACTTGTTGCACCACGCCAACAGCAGTGGTCTGTTCTGCAATTATAATATTTCTTCAATTTCAGTACTGATTTATGTAATTCAGAAGTGGGAGGGGGTCTAGATCTAACACTTTGATAAATTATAACTTTAAAATATAAAAATAAAAATGTGATCGCCTCTATGTAGCAGAATTAGTGACTTGCTATGAGCGCCGACCACTGGGTGGAGCTCATAGCAATTTGGCACTTGCAACCATATAACTCTCCAGGAGACCTTGGGTTGTTATGCTGACGCACCGGTGACTCGCGATTACGTGATGCGGGTCACCTGGTGTGCGCATTTCAGGTCCGATGGCCGGAAGCGCTTGTTAAATGCCGCTGTCAGAGTTTGACAGCGGCATCTAACTAGTTAATAGCTGCAGGTGGATCATGATTAAAACAAAACAGCTGACATGTCCTGGAAGAGACGTGGGTTCTCCGTCAGAGCCCACATCAAAGGGGGACTTACCAACATCGGCGTACTAATACGTCAGTAAGGGGTTATACCTGTATGGGCACATTTTGGCAGCTTTGCTATCTCCCTGCATTACTTGAAAGGAACTCAACAAATTTCCTTTTACTTGATACAGTTGCCAAAACAAAGCACATGACAATCTAGAAAATGTGCTGCCAAGTCACAGCCTTATCTTCCGAAAGATATTAAAAAAAATAATGTTCTTTAACATTGGCTGGAATGACAAACCGCAATGAATGGAAGCAGGTAGCAAGCTCTCCAGCTGTATGAAAAGTCATTTAGGAAATGTTTAATGTCAACAGATGTAGATACCAAGGCTAAGAGAAATGCCAAAAAAACAAAACAATACCAGCTCTTTCATCTCAGTGTTTAATACCTTGGAAAATGGACGTTTAGTTTGTTACAGTTTTAAGGCATTCATATACATAGCAGGATTCCAGTACCTCCCTTTGTTGTCAATCCTCAAGGTATCCTGATCAGATAAATTATTGTTTTTATCGTCAAAAATCACGACTTTCACAGAGTCGTCAGAAATTTGGAACGTCATAGTCAGCTGATAAAATGCGAGTTTAACTTTTGGTCAAAGAACTAAGACCGGTCTACGAACGCATCGGTAAAAAATAGAACTTTTAAATAAATAAGTATAAAAAATAAATATATATTTTTAGATAATATGCATATTAAGTCCACAGGTTGAAAACTGCATCTTTATCAAGACAGAGAGAGATGTCTGTAGGGAAGTACAGAACTGCTGATCCATCTTTGATAACATTAGCAATCCGACTTGAGCGGGCACATTGGCACGTCCTATCAGTTCTTCTGAATTAGAGGTATGGAGGTGTCATCAGCGCCAATCGGATGGTCCAATTCAATAGATAAGCAGCATTTGTATCTTGGCTCTCTGCTTTATCCACCAGTTACATTGACCACTTCCCTGGAGTAGGTGGTCCTAACTATGATCGCTAGCATTCTACGGTCATTGTCACCGATGGCAATTAGGGACCATAGTCTTGTCACGGAACGGTCTTCACTTTTCCCTCTCGAAAAAGCTGTATCGAAATAGCAAGCGGATAGGCTTTTTCAACATTCTCAGCTATATCCTATCACATCCTTATAGAGTTGAGGCACTTTTTCTGGATCCACAGGTCTGGGCAAAAAATGTGTGAATTTTTGATGCCTCCTTGCCCTGGCTCCATCTCTTGGTGTACCATCTTTGTTAAGTGCTACAAAGTATCGCCTCCCAGAGTCACCATGTTTGTATAGATTTGATGAGTAGGTGTTATACCAATTTTCTTCAAACTGTTCTCTGAAAATGCATTCAGAAGTCAACTTTTCCTTAAAATAAGACAAAAAAAAAATATTAATATCTTATAAAAATATTCAGAATTGAGAGTCCTCAGTGGTTGATACCTTTTAATGGCTAACTGAAAAGATGGTAACAAATTGCAAGCTTTCGAGACTACTCAGGTCTCTTCATCAGGCAAAGACTAATACAACATCTGAAGAATCACATATTTATAAATTTATATGTGATTCTTCAGATGTTGTATTAGTCAATGCCTGATGTAGAGACCTGAGTAGTCTGGAAAGCTTGCAATTTGTTACCATCTTTTCAGTTAGCCATTAAAAGGTATCAACCACTGAGGACTCTCAATTCTGAACATTTTTCTATCTACTGGCTAACACTGTACAAAGATATACATCTTTCCTATATTAATATCTTATACAAGTTTTTTTCAGGAATGTTTCTTAGATTTGTTCCATGAAGCTATATTAGTAATAATAAAACTTCTGACACAAAATGAGATTGACTTATGAAGTACGCTGCTAAAATTTTACAAGTACCAAGGCTGTTTTATCCGACAAATGGCACAATTATAGCCTATTTTAGTTCATTTAATCTCAGCCAAAAAAAGAATAAAAAATATATAAAACAGGTACCCATTCAGAATAAATTAAATATTGTAAAACTTCAATAACGTATCATGTTATGATACCAGCCCACTAATAAGCGAGTCAAAATAACGAAAATCTTTGACGTTGTGCAATCCTTTGTGTTTATGTGTGTCATAGACTATGGAAATTTACTATAAAAAGGACACATTTTTTAGTAGATTGATTAATTGATTCTAAAAGAAAAAGAACCACGAAGGTTGCCAAACTTACCGATCCAAAGAGCTCTCCTTTATCATTCATTCCTAGGTACAGACCGCTGTCCACCCCCCTAATGCTAACGAGACCAATGGCCACACTAATGAACTCAAGAATACCTGTCAGAAAATAAAATGTATAAATCAGTGATTTAAAGGATCAGTTGGAGCATCCGTCATTAATATGCCCAAACACAATAATGCACTAGTCACAATTTGTGTGTTGTGCTGGGTCCCATTAATTGGAAATGTCACATCTATCTTTCTGCCAATGCATTCACCCAATGATGTATCACTTTAATCAAGACTGTACATTGCAATCAATCAAAAGGGCCTCTCCCCTGTGCGGATAGATTTCAAATGAAACTTATCCAAAAAAATGGAAAAAATTTCCAGAACTGCAATCTTCATAAAACCAGAACAATATAGAAATACACTTAAAAAAGTCACTTATTCATTTCAGATCTACTCAAGATTAGACCTAAAATGACTAGGCGTCTTTTTCATTCATTTTTAGTGTGCGTTAATAATTGTTTTGGGCTACAGTGCTTAATTTTTGCATTTTATGTCTCGTGTCCTGCACCTGATCTAGGTTACACGACCTTCTAGCTATAAAGTCATTTCCATTAGTGTTCAGCAAATTTTTCAACATTCCGTCCCGATTAGGATCGGCGGCGAATATTGGTTTTGCAACATTGGCCGAATGTCATTGGAGTCAATGAGAGTAGAAATGAATGAATATGTTTGGAACCGATCATCAAACATAAAGTTGGCAAGAATTGGGTACCAATATGGCAAATTCAGATTCAGCGACCGATTCCGAATATATTCGCTCAACTCTAATTTCCAGCTGATCTTCAGTGTGCAGCCTATCGATTAAATAATATGTCTGATATAAATGTCAGTGTATATAATATTATAATTATTATTATTAATGTCTAGTGGTTAGTCTGATCTTTCCAGAAAGAATGTGATATGCACAGATCATGTTTTTAGGTCATTTATGATTCTTGCCTTTTTCTTTTTTTTTCCGCCTAGTTTTCAGTAGAGGATGGAGGTATTTTGTCTTTTTTTAATGCTATCTTTTTAAAAGCAAGACTTAAAGAAAAAAAAACACAACAACAATCAGGTGAGTCAACCAGGCGAGAGACCACATCAGAGGAGGCTCAGATGAGAATAGGGGCGGCATAAAGGAGAGCGATAGAAACGAACAACACATGTTTGATCTCTATCTACAACGTCGGGTTATTAGCGGAATATCCCTGCTCACAGACCGTACAACACTCTTCTTGCTTCTCATACCTGAGCCTGCCCAGAGTGACGACCTGGCACCACCATTCATTTTAGGAATGAATTTCCCTTTTGGGGTTATTATAGCTTGGAAGATTAATTAACCCTTCAGTCGACAACCGCGTCCATTTGATGTCAGGCATCAAAAGAGTTAAGAATAATTGATATTTATTGTCTTGGCTATGGGAAAGTGACGGAAAACATTTTAATCAGTTATACAGCAGCTAAATCAATAAAAGGGGGGGAACGTGCCTATCAACAATAGTTGGTTTGTTCAGATAAAAAGAACATTGAATAAATACCCCGATCATTATTCACTCTTCCTGTCAGATAAGCATTTACATCCTTTGCCTGTCCTCTGACGAGGCTTTTAGGTAAATGTATCAAGTTAATAATCATATAATATTATTATTACATGTGTTATTGTTTCTTTACTACAATAATTTGTTTATTAGAGACTATTGAATGCAAAAGTTGCGTATATGATCATATTTCCATAATAATATGGTTTATGTCATTTTATACGTGCAGAATAAATCTTATGTCAATTACCAGATGCTCCTAATGCATGCAGTTCTTGTATGTAGCCTACAGCGAAGGCTGCATGGTGGCCCTTATTATATTGACTAGCCACTACATGAAGCCAATATACAGATTTAGACATTACTACATTCGGTGCACCACATAAAGGATATTCCAAAATGTTAGTATACTGCATTTGTACAATCCTGACGTAAAGCATACAGGTATGTGATAAAATAAATCAGCACAGGTGGGGGTCCAATAGAGCGATATGCACTGGACATGAGCAGGTGTGCATTCTGAAGTGTCCTATACCGGTAGCTGAGCAATCTCCGACTGTGTATTCTACGCTGCATATACAGTAGGTGGGTGTGCAATTCTGATGAACAGTAAACAGGCGCGTGATCTCAAGAGGTGTTAGACACTGCATAAAGTTAAGTGTGCGGTTCTGCATCGTGCTATACAGGTAGGTGTGCAAATCTGAAGTGTATTATGCAGCTGGGTATGAAATCTTGAAACTAGACGCTGCATAAAGGCAGGTGCGCAATTCTAGTGTGCAATGCTATAGTGCAGTGCAAAAGTAGGCAAGCAATGCTGGAGTGCGGTGCGCAGTCCTAGAGTGCAACATACAGGTAAGTGCGCAGTACTAGAGTGTGACGTACAAGTGGGTGCGCAGTTCTAGAATGCGGCGTACAAGTGGGTGCGCTGTTCTAGAATGCGGCGTGCAAGTGGGTGCGCTGTTCTAGATTGCGGCGTGCAAGTGGGTGCACAGTTCTAGAATGTGGCGTACAAGTGGGTGCGCTGTTCTAGAATGCGGTGTGCAAGTGGGTTGGGTGCGCTGTTCTAGATTGCGGCGTGCAAGTGGGTGTGCAGTTCTAGATTGCGGCGTACAAGTGGGTGCACAGTTCTAGAATACGGCGTGCAAGTTTGGTGCGCAGTTCTAGAATGCGGCGTGCAAGTGGGTGCGCTGTTCTAGAATGTGGCGTACAAGTGGGTGCACAGTTCTAGATTGCGGCGTACAAGTGGGTGCGCAGTTCTAGAATACGGCGTGCAAGTTTGGTGCACAGTTCTAGAATGCGATGTGCAAGTGGGTGCCCTGTTCTAGATTGCGGCGTGCAAGTGGGTGCGCAGTTCTGGAATGTGGCGTGCAAGTGGGTTGGGTGCGCTGTTCTAGATTGCGGCGTGCAAGTGGGTGCACAGTTCTGGATTGCGGCATACAAGTGGGTGCACAGTTCTAGAATGCGGTGTGCAAGTGAGTGCGCAGTTCTAGAATACGGTGTGCAAGTTTGTTGCGCAGTTCTAGAATGCGGCGTGCAAGTGGGTGCGCAGTTCTATATTGCGGCGTACAAGTGGGTGCGCAGTTCTAGATTGCGGCGTACAAGTGGGTGCGCAGTTCTATATTGCGGCGTACAAGTGGGTGCGCAGTTCTAGATTGCGGCGTACAAGTGGGTTCGCAGCTCTAGAATGCGGCGTGCAAGTGGGTGCGCAGTTCTAGAATGCGGCATGCAAGTTTGGTGCGCAGTTCTAGAATGTGGCATACAAGTGGGTGCGCAGTTCTAGAATGTGGCATACAAGTGGGTGCATAGTTCTAGAATGTGACATAAGTGGGTGCGCAGTTCTAAAATGTGACATATAAGTGGGTGCGCAGTTCTAGAATGCGGCGTGCAAGTTTGGTGCGCAGTTCTAGAATGTGGCATACAAGTGGGTGCATAGTTCTAGAATGTGACATATAAGTGGGTGCGCAGTTCTAAAATGTGACATATAAGTGGGTGCGCAGTTCTAAAATGTGACATATAAGTGGGTGCTCAATTCTAGAATGCGGCATACAAGTGGGTGCATAGTTTTAGGATGCGATATATAAGTGGGTGCGCAGTTCTAGAATGCAGTGTACAAGTGGGTGTGCAGTTCTAGAGTGCAGCATACAGGTAGGTGTACAACCCTGGGGTGTGGTATAGAAGTAGGTGTGCAGTCCTAGAGTGCGGCATACAGGTAGGTGTGCAGTCCTACAGTGCGGCATACAGGTAGGTGTGCAGTCCTACAGTGCGGCATACAGGTAGGTGCGCAGTCCTACAGTGCGGCATACAGGTAGGTGCGCAGTCCTACAGTGCGGCATACAGGTAGGTGTGTAGTATATGAATCTGTGTACCCGTAAAGTTCTTGCAGACAGAGTGACATTAGGAGCGCAGTTCTTAGGTGCGGTATATAGCGCTGTCAGCAGCAGGTGTGCAGTCCTAGTGTCAGACAGGAGACATTTATATAATGGGATGGATTGGGGAATCTCCTCCTCAGCACGGAGAACAGGGGACACCTACCGAAGCGGCTGTGGTCCTGCCTGGTGCCCTGCACGATGCCGTCCGGGAGGATCTGGAGGTGGAAGCCCGTCCTGCAGTAGAGCTGGCGGCGGCGCAGGATGCCCTGGAGATGCGCCAGGTCTGATGGAGCGCTGCGGGAAAGGCGCTCAGGTTGTCCCAGGGGATCGTTGTATAACAGGGGGGTGTCCCTGGCAGGAGGGGGCAGCAGGAAGTGAGCGCCCACTTGTCCCAGGGTGTCCAGCCCGGCCAGGTAGTTGCCCACCTCGAGCAGCGGAGCCATGTGTGGCCGGGGCGCAGTCCTGGATCGGTCCCTGTGCAGCTCGCACCTGGCGCTGCAGATACGGAGGTGCCGGCGGGTGGCTGCGACCTCTCTGTGCGAGCACTTTATATAGTGGCCCAGTTGACATAAGGTAATGAAGCTGGAGCGCAGGGTTTCTTCTTCACACCTCTGCTCACAATGTGCAAAGTGTCTGCTCCCCAGTGCAGGCCCATTCACACGTAACGTTACTCACAGCCATAGTCGCAACAATCCACAGCTCTCTGCCGGCTGCACCCTGGGGACATGTTAGGGACAGATGACACCTGGACACGTCTGGGATGGAGTCAGTGCAGAGAGAAGAGGGTCCTCCGTCAAATCCCGGAGAAGCAGCTGCAGACAGGAGTGATCGGGATGCAGGAGGTCCTCCTAATGCTCAGCACGGACAGGTGCAAGGAAAGGTAGAGGCAGAGGCGTGGTCTGCAGCCAGGACCTTCCCAGACACACAGCTGCCAGGGACAGACACACATACCACCCATGCCTCCATACAGAGGGTGGGCACTCACTGTACCACCCATGTCTCCATACAGAGGGTGGGCACTCACTGTACCTCACATGCCTCTATACAGAGGATGGGCACTCACTGTGCCTCACACGTCTCCATACAGTGGATGGGCACTCACTGTACCACACATGTCTCCATACAGTGGATGGGCACTCACTGTACCACACGTCTCCATACAGGATAGGCCACTCACTGTACCACACATGTCTCCATACAGTGGATGGGCACTCACTGTACCACACATGTCTCCATACAGAGGATGGGCACTCACTGTGCCTCACACGTCTCCATACAGGATAGGGCACTCACTGTACCACACATGTCTCCATACAGAATTAGGGCACTCACTGTACTAGTATTACCTAATCAAAACCATATAATTTACAGCTTTTTATCTAGTTTATTAAAAGCAGTAAATTATATTGCTCCTGTTGTATGGCCCAAGTATATTTGATAAATATAGATGGACCTTCATCAGCTACACTCCCATAGTATGATGTCCCCAGTTACCCCCAAACAGTATTATATCACCTCAGTTTCCACACACAGTATGCCTCCACAGCCACCCAAAAACATGGTATTATGCCCCTACAACTACCCTTCACACAGTCTGCTGCCTCAACACTCCCACATACAAAGTATGATAAACCGCACAATCCCCTTTCACACAGTGTGATGCCCCAAACCTTTCCACACACAGTATAAGGGCGCCACACTTTCCCTCAGAAAGTAGAATAATTAATTCCCAATACCCACAAATTGAAAGAGTGCCCTAAAAACATATTTCTTTAGACTGGTCTATCGCCTCACTTCCCTTATCTAACTATTCCCATTTTACCCTTACAACATTTTCCTATAAGTCTGGTTCCTTGTATCATCTGTTTACCCACCCTCCATGCACTTAACCCCTTTACGTCAAATGTTGGACATAACAGGTCAAGAGTGTGTGCCAATTCCCGCACTATGACGTGCTATGCCCGTCATGACTTTGAACTGTCACTGCGTGTAAACATGCAATGACAGTTCAGTGCCGACAGCTATCAATGACAGCTGACTGGCATGGGAGAGGTGCGTGGACCCATGTCATTGTTCCCCACACTCAGATTGCAGCGATCAGTCAGTCAATCACAGCATAATCGCGCAGGAGATGCTGAAATATCAGCACCTCCTGCTCAAGAAGAGCAGGAGCATGGCGCTGCTAATGGCTGAGCTCCTGCACTGCCCCCCAGCTGTTTAACTCCCTAAATGCTGTAATCAAGAGCGATCACAACATTTTGAAGGCAGGCAGAGGGACAGGAGATCCCTATGCCTTAAGATCGATGTCCCCATGACGTCATCACGTGGGCCCGATCATTACCATGGTGACCCGGGGGTCGTCATGACAAACCCCAGGTCATCAAGCTTTGGAAAGCTTCTGAGGCCATGCTTGGTCTAAGAAAATTTCTGTACAGGTCTACTGCATTGCACAGCTAGTGCATTGCTATGCACTATACCTGTGATCAAAGTAAAAAAATGTGAAAGACCCATAGAGGGACTAAAGTAAAAAAATAAAAAAAATAAAAAATAGAAAAAAAAGTAGAAAATATTACACCAATAAATACACATACCTATGTAAAAAAATAAGCAAAACAAAAGTACACATATTTAGTATCGCTGCATCGGGAACAAACCGATCTATAAAAGTGTCACACTAATTAACCCCTTCAGTGAACACTGTAAAAAAAATTACTTACATGAGGTATCGCTGTAATCGTACTGACCCGAAGAATAAAACTTCCTTATCAATTTTGCCAAATTCAAAACAGCAGGAAAAAATAATCCCTGAATTGCTGCTTTTTGTTCATTCTGCCTCCCAAAAATCAGAATAGAAAGCAATCAAAAACTGCTATGTGCCCGAAAATAGTACTAATAAAAACGTCAACTCATCCTACAAAAACAAGCCCGAACATGAGTCTATTTGCAGAAATATGTAAAAATTATAGCTCTTAAAATAAGGCAATGCAAAAACTATTATTTGTAAAAAAGTGTCTTTTAGTGTGGGACAGCAGCCAAACAGAAAAAAAACTATATAAATCTAGTATCACTGTAAACGCACTGACCCGAAGAATAAAGATATCTAATCATGTTATATCGCATGAAGAACGGCGTAAAAAATAAAAACAATTATTCATCTGCTGTTGATTTGTTCATTCTGCCTCCCAAAGATCGCAGTAAGGCCGGGATCACACATGCGAGTAAGTCGTCCGACACTCGCATGTGAAATCCCAGCTCTGGCGCCGGCACTCGGGAGTGGAGCGCGCGGCTGCATAGAACTACATGCAGCCGCTCGCACCACTCCTGAGTGCCGGCGCCAGAGCTGGGATTTCACATGCGAGTGTCGGACGACTTACTCGCATGTGTGATCCCGGCCTAAGGCTCGGATCACATTTATCCTGCACTCTGCGCTGAGCCCTTACACAGGGGTTTCCATGTAAATCTTGAAATACGTGATTTACGCGGAACTAGTGATGAGCGAACATGCTCATGTGCTAACCGAGTGAATTTGGCGTGCTCGAAAAATATGTTCGAGTCCATGCGCCTGCATGTCTCGTGGCTGTTCGACAGCTGCAACATATGCAGGGATTGCCTAACAGGCAACAGCCGCGAGACATGTAGCCGCGGGACTCAAACATATTTTTCTTGCACAACTAAGACACTCTGTTAGCACACAAGCATGCTAGGATAACGCCTTATCTGAGTACGTTCGCTCATAACTAGATGGAACCCCCGGCAGAAGATTGGCTATAATGAAGCAGATGGAGGCACTGTGGACATTGTCTGACCTATGATCTGGCGTTGTCCGTCTTTTTAAGCACAGTCGGCCACAGTTTTGTGCACTTCTGAAAAGACGGATGGAGTGTAGAGTAACTCTGCCAGCCTGTTATAGTGAATGGATCCCTCTGAGGTTTCATCTGAATCACATCACTCGGAGAGTGATAAGTGCTCAGCATAGAGCACAGGATAAATGTGATCCCAAATACGTAAAATGTTCCCAATAAATGCTTCAACTCAATCCACAAAAAGCAATTCTCCACTCAGGTCCTTCATCTGTTAATGGAAATGTATTTCACGTTACTGGTAGCACAAAGCCTCTGAAAAAATGGCTTCTCGCCCCCAAAAGAAATTCAACAAAATCTTTGCTACCAAATCCAAATGCCACCCCCCCCTACTCCGTTCTGAGTCCCACAGTGTGTTTAAACACAAACTGGGTCTTTTGAGGGGGATTCTACTCTTCTAGCGCTTAGGAGCTCTGTATATGGAGTCCACAAACTATTCTTGGAAAACCTGCTCTCCAGGAGACAAATAGCGCTCCGTCTCTCCCAAGTCTCCCCGTGTGACTAAGCAGTACTGTACAGCCATATATGGGATATTGCCACATTCAGCAGAAAATGTGTGACAAATTTTGGTGGCATTTTTATACCATTTCCCCATGTGAAAATGTAAAATCTGGGGACAAAACAAAATTTTTGTGGTAAGAATGTAATTATTTTTTCCTCACTTCCCAATGATATCACGTATGAGGTTTTCTGTTGTTCTGGCACCTCAGGGGCTCTACCAATATGACATTGCACCCTCAAACCATTCCAGCAAAATCTGAAATCCAGTACATGCACTTCTTCCCTTCGGTGCTTTGCACTGTCTCAAAAAGTAGATTTTGAGCACATATGGGATATCGGCGCACTCAGGAGAAATTGCACAGCAAATTTTGAGCTCTATTTTCTTCTGTTACACTTGTGAAAATATAATTGGGACTAAAAAAAAAATTTGTGTAGAAAATGTTATTTTTTTTATTTTCAGGGCTCTACATTATAAAATTCTGTAAAGCATCTGGGGGTTCAAGGTGCTCACCACACATCTATATATATATTTCTAATGGGGTCTAGTTTCTAAAATGGGGTAACTTGTAGGGGGTTTCCACTGTTTAGGCACATCAGGGCCTCTCCAAACGCGACATGCGTCCACTCTCAATTCCAGCCATTTTTCCGTTAGAAAAGTCACACAGTGCTCCTTCCCTTCCGAGCACTGCCATGCACGCAAACCGTAGTTTTCACCCATATATGGGGTATCGGTGTACTCAGGGAAAATCACACAACAAATTTGGGGGTCCATTTTCTCCTGTTACCCTTGTAAAAATAAAACTATTTGGGCTAAAATAAAAGTTTTGTGAAAAAAAGGTCAATGTTAATTTTATCCTTCCACATTCCATTTATACCTGTAAAACACCTGAAGGGTTAATATACTTTTTGAATGTGAGCTTGAGGAGAGCAGTTTTTAGAATGGTGTCACTTTTGGGTATTTTCTGTCATATAGGCCCCCCAAAGTCACTTTAAATGTGATGTGGTCCCTAAAATAAATGGTTTTGTAAATTTTGTTGTAAGAATGAGAAATTGCTGATCAACTTTTAACCCTTCTAACTTCCTAACAAAAAGAAATTATGTTTAAAAAATGATGCAGAGGTAAAGTAGACATATGGGAAATGTTATTTATTAACTATTTTGCGTAACATAACTCTCCAATTTAAGGGCATAAGAACTACAATTTTAAAAATTGTGAAATTTTCTAGATTTTCACCAAGTTTCCAATATTTTCACAAATAAACCCAAGTCATATCGAAGAAATTTTACCACTATCATGAGGTACAATATGTCTCAAAAAAACAATGTCAGAATCATTGGGATCCGTGGAAGCGTTCCAGAGTTATCACCTCATAAATTGACAATGGTTAAAAACTTAGACCCAGTCATTAACCTACAAAGTGGCTTGGTCCTTAAGGGGTTAATAGCAATTTGTATTTGTAATTGTAGAGATACTGGCTGGTGACTAGTTTAGGCAGCGTAATTTGAATACCCTTTTTATTATATTGATGGCTGGATCACACATGACAAATCATTTAATCATTTACTTTTTGTTCCTCCACTATTTCCTCATAGATTGTAAGCTTGCCAGCAGGGCCCTCACTCTTCTTGGTATATGTTAAATTATGTGTTACTCTGTAATGTCTTTTATTGTTTGTACATGTCCCCTCTAAATTGTAAAGTGCTGCGGAATATGACGGTGCTATAGAAATAAAATTATTATTTATTATGGTGTCCCCACAGCCTCTTAGACACATTCAGGGTCTTGCAGCACTGGAGTTCTGGGTTCAAATCCCACCAAGGACAACATCTGCAAGGAGTTTGTATGTTCTCTCCGTGTTTGCGTGGGTTTCCTCCGGGTTCTCCGGTATCCTCCCACACTCCAAAAAAACATACTGATAGGGAATCTAGATTGTGAGCCCCATCAGGGACAGCGACGGTAATGTGTGTAAACTGTAAAGCGCTGCGGAATATGTTAGCGCTATATAAAAATAAAGATTATTATTATTCAGGGTCGCAATGAACGAGGTTGTAAAGAGTGTGACTGGCCCTGTCGACTCCAGTATCTACTTCAGCTGGGTGTGCATCAGAGGACGCACATCCATCTGAAGAGTCTTGCAGCACAGGGACACGCCGGCTCACTGCACTGCAATACAAACCACTGGCCAATCAGAGGCCGGTAGCTGACATCAGCGTGCCTTATATGGCAACACATTATGTCACTGCCATGAAAGGCCAATGCCTGGCACACCTCTGATTGCGCTGCAATACACTTCAGTTGGATGTGTATCCTCAGACGTGCGTCCAGCTGAAGTAGAGGAAATGGAGGAAGTGATAAGAATGTGTTTGGTTTTTTATGCGGAATGGGAAACACATATACCAGAAATGGGCTCAAGATGGGAGACATATATACTAGATTGGGGGACATATTTACCAGGATGTGGGAAATATATAGCAGGATGAGGGAGATATGTACCAACATTGGCCCACAATGGGAAACATATATAACAGGATTGGCCTAGAGTGGAGAAATATATACCAAGATGGGAGACATATATAGCAGGATGGCGGACATATATAGCAAGATGCAGGACATTTGTACCAAGATGGGCCCAGGATGGGGCACATATACAGCAGGTGAAATGAATATTGAACACGTCAACAATTTTCCAAGTAAATATATTTCTAAAGGTGTTATTGACATGAAATTCTCACCAGATGTTGATAACAACCCATCCAGTCCACATAGGTAAATAAATCAAACCATAGATGTCCATAAATGAAGTTATGTGTAATAATGAGAAATGACGGGAAAAATGTATTGAAGACGCTTACTGAAATATATTTAATACTTTGTACAAAGCCTTTGTTGGTGATAACAGGTTAAAGACGCCTCCTGTATAGAGAAATTAGTTGTATGCATTGCTCCGGTGTGATTTTGGCCCATTTTTCCACACAAACAATCTTCAAATCCTGAAGGTTCTGTGGGTTCCTGCTATGAACTCTGACCTTTAGTTCCTTCCATAGATTTTTTTATTGGATTCAGGTTAGGCGATTGCCTGGGCCATTCTATCAGCTTTATTTTCTTTCTCTGAAACCAACTGAGAGATTCCTTGGATGTGTGTTTGAGATCCACCCTTGTTTCATCATCATCCTGGTAAGATGGCAGTAGATTTTTATCAAGAATATCCAGGTATACACTGACGAGCAAAAGGGTAACAATGTTTTGAAGTTTTGAGTTTCAGGCTCCATATCTCACCACCCACTACTGCTTTGATCGTGAGACTACCATCATTTTATAGACAGTCATCTTGGCTATCGTCATACATAAATTAGACTTGCAACTATTCAGCATTTGATTAGCTATGCAGATTCTTGTCATGTCACTACATTGTTACTGTTTTGCTCTTGGTGATAGAATAATCTTTTTCTTTCTGCATACTACAAAATACAACCTGTTGTCACTTTCTCTAATAGCTTGGTGTGTTTTTAGGTTGATTCCTAAGCGAATAGTCACTGGTTTTAATCGAGGAGCAGCCATGAAGAAGATTTTCTAAGAAAAGAGAAACCACATCATCCAGCTCATCGATAAAGGTCTCTCAACCAAGAAAATTACCAAACTGCATTATGTGAGTGCCATGAGAGTTGGAAGAATGTGAAATGAAGACCATCCATCCATTCAAAAGACAACAGGTGAACATCCAGGCAAAATATTGAAGTCAACAAGTCACAAAGTAAGTTCTGGCGCAATAAACATGAGAGTGGAGGTGATTCGTATGCTACATAATTGTGAGATCACAGACATCCATGCAAGCACTGTGAGACGCAAGTTACAAAAGTCTGGCATGGTGGCTCCAAACAAGGTGAGGAAGACTTGACTTCAATATCATCATAAAAACCATTGGCTTGAGCGTGCAAAAAAGTACGAAAAGGGAACAGTAGAAGATTGGAAACCGGTGATTTGGAGTGATGAGATGAAAGACAATAGACTAGGCTCTGATGGGTTTAAATGGGTCTAGAAGAAATAATGGAAAAGGGACAAACGGATCGAAAAATTGAAGGAACTGTCAAGTTCTGTGGAGAAAGCCTGATGATATGGGATTGTTTTACAGCCAATGGCGTTGGATACTTGACAAGGATCGATAGTGGTCTCAATGCTGAGCTAAGTGAGTATCCTACAAGACGAGTTACTCCATACATTTGAGTACTATGAGTATGAAAATAATGACATAGTGTTCCAGAAGGACAACTACCCAAAGCATACGTCAAGATTGGCGAAGAAATGGTTCAATGACAATAAAGTAGAGTTGCTGGCTTGGCCCCACAGTTGCCAGAACTCTACCCAAATCAAACACTTATGGGTAGAGTTGAAGAAAAGCTAATCATATGCTAAATAGTTTAAAGTCAAATTTATATATGACATACAGTAGATAAGATAATTGTCTATAAAATGATGGTAGCCTCACGTTCAAAACAGTAGTGGGTGGTTAGATATGAAGCCTGAAACTCAAAACATTGTTACGCTTTGGCTCATCAGTGCATTTGACCATTCATCTTTCAATTATATGAAGTTTTCCAGTGCCATATTCTGAAAAACACAAGGTTCACACCAAATTTTACTGTTGGTATGGTGCTTTTGGGGTGATAAGCTGTGTCTTTTGGCCTCAAAACGTCATGGCATCCAAACACTTAAATTTTGTTCTCATTTGACCAGACTAAATTCTCCCTGAACTCGTGCTTCACAGGTTTATCTAAACATTTTTGGGCAAACTTTAAACGCTCTTGAATATGGTTTTTGTTCAGCAATGGAGTCTTGCATGGGGATTGTGCATAAAGGTGGAGTCCATTACTTACAGCTTTCTTTGCAACAACTGTACCTGCTGATTCCAGGTCTTTCTGTAGTTTTCCACATGTGGTCCTTGGCTCTTGGACAACTCTTCTGACAATTCTTTTGAAATCTTGCGGGGAGAAACTGGACGTGGCCGCTTTATAGTGAAATGATGTTCTTTCCACTTCCAGATTATGGCCCCAACAGTGCTCCTTGAAACCTTCAGTAGTTTAGAAAATCTTTAACCAGTGCCATCAGTATGTTTTGCAACAATAAGGTTGCGAAAGTCTTGAGACATTTCACTGGTTATACCTATCATGAGATGTTTCTTGTGTGGCACCTTGGTAATGAGACACCTTTTAATACACCATAACTTGAATCAGCTAACAGTAAAAAATAGTAAGTGGCAGGATTGCTTTCTAATTACTGATAAATTTCTGCTGATGTCATAACTTTCCATGGCTTTTTGCACCTCTTTCTGCATGTGTTCAATACTTTTTCCCTGTGTCATTTCCCATTATGACACATAACTTAACTTACGGACATCTATTGTTTGATATCTTTGTGCATTGGATGGGTAGTTACCGACATCTGATGAGAATTTCATGTAAATAGCAATGTTAGAAATATATTTAGAAAACTGTTGATGTGTTCAATACTTATTTCACCCACTGTATGCCAGATTGGGGAACATATATATCAGAAAGGGGGACATATACTGTATACCAGATGGGCCCAGGATGAGAAACATATATAACAGAATGGGTTACATATGTACCAAGAGGGGATGCATACAGTATATACCAGGATTGGGGACATACTGTATATAATAGGATGGAAGTTATATATGCCAGAATGGGGCTCATAATGGGGGACAATTATACCAGGAAGGGGCCCAGGATGGAGGAAATACACACGGTAAAAATTGTTGGTACCCCTCGTTTAATGACAGAAAAACCCACAATGGTGACAGAAATAACTTGAATCTGACAAAAGTAATAATAAATCAAAAATCTATGAAAATGAATAAATGAAAGTCAGACATTGCTTTTCAACCATGCTTCCAAAGAATTTTTTAAAAAATAAAACTCATTACTAGTTACTGCTCTGCACACATTATGATGGCCCTCACAGTACCCCTCACACAGTATGAAGTCCTCACAGCCCCCCACACATTATGATGACCTCACCACTTCTACCACAGTATGATGCCCTCACAGCCTCCTCTACAGACCTGATATGATGTCCCCACACAATATAATGCTCCACAGTGCCCTCTACTAAAAATGACTGAAAAAAAATTAAAAAAATGATCTGAGGCTCCGTGCAGCAGGACAATCTAGTGATATCTCACTCACCTATTCTGTCTTTGCCTGATGAAGAGACCTGAGTAGTCTCGAAAGCTTGCAATTTGTTACTATCTTTTCAGTTAGCCATTAAAAGGTATCAACCACTGAGGACTCTCAATTCTAAATATTTTTCTATCTACTGGCTAACACTGTACTAAGATATACATCTTTCCTGTATCACCTGTTCTGTTGAGACTCACTGACAACTGACAGCTCCCTCCTCCTCTCTCCTCAATATTCAACTGCCTGACCCTGAGGATGCAAATACCATTAAAATCAAGCGAGATGCTGGGTGGGTGGCATTGTGCCACTGTTTCCTGCCTTTGCTCATATCAGAGTTCTGGCCGGACAGGTACAGCCATATGGCTGAATGTAGCACATGGGCTTCAGTTTTTCCAGGTCTGGTCGATTGTACAGTATGTAATGTTGCCCCAGAATATAACTAAATCTAGCAAAATGACAATACTTGAATTCTGGGGCTACTTAATTAGATAAAAGGCTGTTGAATTAATCTGTGTGAGACTAAATATATGCATTGATACTGCTGCGCATACAGATTTGAATACTGTGTTGAATGTTTAGAGGATTATTAGCCGCTTAACGACCAGAGGTATTTTTGTTTTTGCATTTTCGTTTTTTGCTCCCCTTCTTCCCAAAGCCATAACTTTTTTATTTTTCTGTCAAAATGGCCATGTGGGGCTTGTTTTTTGCGGGATGAGTTGTACTTTGATCGACTCCATTGGTTTTAATATATTGTGTACTGGAAAACAGGAAAACAAATCCAAGTGCGGTGAAATTGCAAATAAGTGCAATTCCACTTCACTAAATGCTATAACTGACTGGCCATTATGATTCTTCAGGTAATTACAAGTTCACGGACATCAAACATGTATAGGTGTTTTTTTTATTTAAGAAAAAAATTCCAAAGTTTGTTAAAAAAAATATACTGTATAATTGCGCCATTTTCCAATACCCATAGCGTCTCCATTTTTTCGTGATCTGAGGTTGGGTGAGGTCTTATTTTTTGTGTGCCAAGCTGATATTTTTAATGATACCATTTATGATCTTGATAACAGATACGATCTTTCGATCACCCATTGCATTTTAAAAAATCGTAATTCATGGAAGCATAGAATCATAGAGTGTTAGAGTTGGAAGGGACCTCAAGGGTCATTGTGTCCAACCCCCTGCTCAATGCAGGATTCACTAAACCATCTCAGACAGATATCTGTCTGTCCAGCCTCTGTTTGAAGACTTCCATTGAATGAGAACTCACCACCTCTCGTGACAGCCTGTTCCACTCATTGATCATCCTCACTGTCAAAAAGTTTTTTCTAATATCTAATCTGTATCTTCTCCCTTTCAGTTTCATTCCATTACTTCTCGTGTTTCCATGTGCAAATGATAAAAAGGATGATCCCTCTACACTGTGACATCTCTTCAGATATTTGTAGACAGCTATTAAAGGGAACCTGTCACCTCGTGTTGCTGCTATAAGATGTGGCCACTGCCTTTCGGGAAAGGTCAGAGAGGCCCAGCGCCTGCATACTGCAGTACTTTGCTCTGCCCAGGGCAGGGCAGATCAGTACGCCTGCGCAGGAGCGCAACACGAAGCAAGGAGGATGACATCGCATGAAGATAGGAGGCACCGGACCAGGACCATATCGGACCGCCCCCCCGTAAGTATAATAAATCTCTTTTTCTTATCTTTCAGGTCGGATTGGGTGCTTATCTACAGCATTACATCTATTTACCCCCAGGCTGTCAGCATCGGAGTGTTCCTAACCTGTCAAGTTTGAAGATCCCCGGCCCACCCTAAGTCTTTTGTATTTTTTTTTAAATACAGTCCTCAAAAAAATAAAGGGAACACTCAAATAGCACATCCTAGATCTAAGTGAATGAAATATTTCATTCATTTAGATCTAGGATGTGTTATTTGAGTGTTCCCTTTATTTTTTTGAGCAGTGTATATATTTGTCGCTTGCTTTATTAGAGAGGGGGGTCACATCATCAGGGTGATGTTGGTCAGATTATATGTTGATTAGCAGTTTGGCTCAAGTCAAGTAGTGACTGAGCCAACGCTTACTGATTGATTATTTATGTCTATATTGTTTATAAAGTTTGATTGTTTTAATACCCCTTAATAAAGCATTACTTGTAATATTTACAGTGTACTAGAAATAGGCCCGATGCTATCGCATCGGCAGTGCAGTGAAATTTAGACGTCACCACTATTCCCCACACATGTGCATGTGCGGGAATAGCGGTCACGTGAATGTCACGAACTGCGCCTGCGCAAGTGACATACACGTCACCGCTATTCCTGCACATGCGTAGTGAAGATGCGGCTGGGCGCATGTGCAGTAACAATGCGGATGTTACTGCGCCTGCGTGGGGAATAGCGGTGACGTCTAAATTTCACTGCACTGCCGATGCGATAAGCATCGGGCCTGTTTCTAGTACACTGTAAATATTACAAGTAATGCTTTATTAAGGGGTATTAAAACAATCAAACTAGCATCGGGCCTATTTTTAGTATATATACCAGGCAGAGGTGTATACAGGGGATATATCTAACTGTTCTGCAGGTATGTGTACGTATTATATACATATACACACACATCACTTGTCGTCCGCCTCTACCTCCCCATGACTCCATGTCAGCAGCATCTGTGATCCGGCCGCCCCTTCCCCCCCACAGTGCTCACCCACATCACACTTCAGCCTCCCCTCCAGCCTCTGACTTACCCCTGCCCGAGTTCTTCCCGCAGCAGAGGACAGTGGTGCACAGCCTGCCGTAACTTGTCACCGCCGGAGACTACAACTCCCACAAATCACTGGCTTTAGAGTTAGAATTCAGCAGGTGTACGGCAGCGACCCCTTGTGTTCAGGATGAATAATGAGATGTGTAGGGGAAGAATGCAGAACAGCGATACTGTCTGCTGAGCGCGCTGTTGTGGCTGTTACTGCGCATGCGCAGGAATAGCGGTGACGTGTATGTCACTTGCATAGGCGCAAGTGATATAGACGTCACCACTATTCCCGCGGATCCGTAATAACAACGCGGCTGTTACTGCGCCTGCGTGGGAATAGTAGAGATGTGTATGTCACTTGCGCAGGCGCAGTGCCTTATGGGATTCGGGGACAGCGGCCGGAAGTCCCAACTGTCAATTATTATATAGGAAGTGATAATAGAGTACAGCATTTATAATTCCATGTATGCAGTGTCGGACTGGGTTGCCAAGGGCCCACAAGTAACATTGACTTTGGGGGAACACTTTTCACCTGCATACAAATATTACACTATCCTTGTTCTCAAATTTACATATATCTCTATATAATAATAAACTAGGTAGTTTGGTTAATAAATGATGAGATGCTGCTTTTTCTGTACAGAATGAATCAAGTGAATTATGCCAAGTACTGCCCATACAGTGTGGTTGGGGGCCAAGATCTGCACAGATGCCCTCCAGGGGATTCCCCTGTTACCCTATGGGCCAGTCCGAGCCTGCATGTATGCCACATTGAAACTTGGAATAACTTGAAGTGGCATAGGATGAATTGGAGGCTATACAGGTAGTGATTGGAGTAGTGGTAACCATGGTGGAGATTTAGCTATTATATTTGTGCCTTTTTTTGGCATCGGATGCATGGATACCTTAGTTTCTAACAGTAGAACATGGGCATGTTAGACAGAGTCTAAGGCCGCTTTTATACATCCATGTTTCGCGGTCCAAATATGGACTCCAGTGGTTGGTGTGGCCACAGGTCTCTTGACCTGAACTTCCCAGCCTCGTGGGCATAAATAAGGCTGCTGTCGCGTTCTGGTCAAGACACCCGTGGCCAGTCAGAGTCCATACTCAGATCGTGAAACATTGATTTGTGAAATGGGTATACGTGAACAACACAATTATTTGCACAATAAATGATAATCTACTTGGTCTAATCCAAGATCGTCTAGTAAAGCTGGCTTCACACACCCACATTTCATGCTCTGTGTACAGACCTCAATTTCAGGACTGAGTGCGAGTTTCCTGAACCTAACTAACGGCCTGAGGGTATGTGCACATAGCTTCTTTTAGGCGCTCACGTGCCAGCATCATTTTTGAAGCAGAAACTACCAGCTTTGTTTTTCCTGAAGCATCTGTGGAACCCCAGGAGTCCGGTTGCCACAATGACATTGCCTCCCTCACAGTGGGTAATGTCAGACCTCAAGCAAGGAGGGATCCCCTGGCAAGGTATACACAGCATGCAACACAGTTCCTGCTCCAGGCCAGCAGGGGGAGCTCTGAACCTGACTTCAGGGGAGCTGCTCTTTCGAGTCAGGAGGAGGAAGTTGAGTTTCAGCACTCAGTACTGGGGACTGGATGAGTGAGGAGCTTGTCCCCAGACTGGAGTGCATTCTGAGTTAGAGAGAAAAGTATAGGAAAGCTTGGGAAGAGGAGCTGGGAACACGCTCATCCCAGAGCTCAGCGCTAGAACTGGACACCGGAGTATGTGGCTGCAGAGCACTACGGTCTCAGCAGCTAAATCTGGAGGGCAGAAGGTTGCAGATTTTCTGGCCCCATCACACACCTGAAGGCACAGCAGCAGGTTAGAGCCCGGAGATGCCACGAGGAGCGACACCTGTATAAGGCTCAAGCTTCCTGCCATGCGGGTAACGTTTTCTGACAGACAGTGAGAGGAACAGAGGACTAAGCAGAGCTTTAGGCAGCAATTACCTCAAATAGAGCAGCAGAGTAAGGAGGCCTCCAACCCACCTGGCTGAGTGGATCCTGAGTTGTTTTGGGCTGCCCGGACCTCCATTGTTATTTGTAACTAGTGCTCCGGTCTGCACCTCTATACATCCAGTAAAGGTAAAGGAAACTACAACCCCGCTGTGTCCTCAGATTTGTTTGCTCTATAGTACCATCTGCCCTGCACTACAACCACCATCATCATCTCATCGTCCACACATACAGTTGCCCTGGGGCCTAGCTCTACCTGTGGAGAGCTGTAGCAACTCTGCTGCATCACCAACAGCCCCAGCGGACACTGAAGCAGCGTCAGCTAACACCTTATTTGACGAATACCACAGGTGGCGTCACAAACTAATTCCACTTTTAAATCATTCTCTATAAACTTTATTCAACATTTTCATTTGACGCCTAGGGCTACAGACCTGGTAACTGTTGCCGTGACACATCCCCTTAAGAACCAGCCCGGTACCGAGTACCCCACGACCCTGGCGGGCGCTCCACATCTCTTCTGATGTCTAGGTGAACATCTTGTGCTGTGGTTTTGACGCCAGTGAGGTTTTTTTTTTTTCCCTTTGTAACATTTAAAAAAACAGCAGAGGAATTGACCGGTTGCTTTTTTTTAGCAGCTTCACAACTTTCAAGGTGGTTAAAAGTGACAAATTATGGAATATATGCACAAGTCGTTTTGACATTGCTATGCATTATGTTCATTCTTTTGGTGTGTTTTTTTTAGAGTTTTTCGGGTGGGTTTCAGGCAATATCCACCTAAAAAATACATTGTGTGCTCATACCCTTATATATGAGGCTTTAATTTTGGGTCAGGAGACCCACTGTTGGTCTGATAATTGTGAACCGTACAAGGAGAGTGAAGTATGGATGTGTGAAGCTGGCCTAATGAAATAAGAACTGGAAAGAGTAAAAGCACAATAAGGTGTTAACCGATTAGCAAAAGATGAGATAAAGGCGGAATGTGCTCATCTGGTCGGGTTGCGGCAGACACAACTCCTCTTGAAAGCTCGTAAATGACTGCTGCAGCACCACCAAGTAAATAGAATACAAATGCTGGGAGATGGCGTGGGTGTAAATCCGCGCTGCCAGAGATCTAATGTACAATAGGTGACCAAAAGAAGTGTGGATATGGTTTTTATTCGTCAACGCGTTTCGAGGTATTCCAACCTCTTCATCAGGGCAAACCACAATGAAGCTGGCCTAATGTCTCATAATGTCTGCTTGTTTTTTTACAACCGTTTTTCATCAGTGTGCTGGATGCAATTTTCAACTATTTTTGGCCTTTATATCTTTTTTTCATCAGTGTGGCACCCATTTTTCTTGAATGCAAAAAAGAAACATGTCACATGGATGATAATATTTTTTTATTTCTATAGCGCCAACATATTCTGCAGCACTTTACAGTTTAGAGAGGACTTGTGCAGACAATAGACATTACAGAAAAACACATAAAATCAACAGATGCCAAGAGGAGTGAGGGCCATGTTCGAAAGCTTACAATCTATGGGGAAATAGGGGAGATACAAAAGGAGAATGGTAAAAAATACTTGTATAGTGCAGCCATCAATAAATTAGATAGGGGGATTCACAACACTGCATGAACCGGTCACCAGTCAGTATCAGTACAAGTACAGACACAGACACAGAGTGCTAATAGGTGAGTGGAGGTGATTTGGAAGAAAATTTTGTGTGGGATAGTTAGGTAAGTGTGGTGAGGTGATATTCCAGTCCAAAGAAATGCATTGTTAGGGCACGCTTAAAACTGTGGATATTGGAGATTAATTGAATTGTCCCGGGTAGTGCATTCCAAAGAATTAGAACAGAAGGATGGAGG
>VIAB01010938.1:45152-56677 GCA_009801035.1 Oophaga pumilio | reverse complement strand
TGTCAGCATTCATTGTGTGGTAAAAATGAGATACTCAGGACTTTTTGTCCAGATATGTTTAGCTACAGTGATACCAAATTGATATTGTTTACGCTTTATCTACCGTACTTTGCAGATTATAAGACACAGAGCACCATAAAACGCACCCCAAATTTTAGGGGGCAAATAGAACTTGTTTTTATTTTTAATTAAAATGATGATGCATCTTAAACTACATTTTAACAATAGCTTTCCTGGAGAGCAACTACGGTCAGTGAGGTCACAGGAGGCAGGGTCCCTGCTTCAGGAGGCCGACGGCTGTGGTACCTGTGAGCAGAGTCCATTTTCCTTATGAGATCCCTGCCAATTTCTTGATGCCCACCACAGGTATATCATAGGGAAAATAGACTCCGCTCACCAGCTTTGACACCTTCTGAGATCCCAAACACCGCAGCATCTCCCCTCTCCTGCTGCCTCCGCTTAACCAGGTATGCATTCCAACGGTGCGGCTAGAATCCCCTCACCCCCGCACTGCACAGCCAGTGATCACTGCAATCAGGGACTGTTTACACCGCTCAAGACTTTTGGACAGCTGACTAGGCCGAGTTTGAGCAATAGCCTGGAGCCAGGGAAGGCCGTGTCCTAAAACAGTGCAAAACTGGCTCTATGCCAGGGTAGCCTCACACATGTGCCTTGCATGGATAACGTCCTCAACCTGGTGGTACAACAATTTATTCACCTGGATGAGCTACTGCAGAAAGCATGACCACTGTGTGCTCAATTTCACAAATCGCACATCGCAGGTCATCAACTTGCATCACTACAGAGGTTTTTCGGCCTTCCGGTTAACTGGTTAATATGCCATGTGCTGACATGGTAGAATTCCACTTTGCAAATAGTGCACAACTGCAGCAGTAGTGACGAGCCCTGATGCAGTATGTCATTTTGCATAGCCTTGGCCAACGCAGTTTGGATGCGGTGCAAATCAAGCTTATGGAGTTGGCAAAGATGAAGGACCTCTGCACCCTTCTGCACAGTTTCAAAATGGTTACTGAGATGGTTAGCATTGACTTTGCCGTCAACAGCATCATTATTCTGGTCATCAACATGTTGGAGCACACTTTAAATTGTCTGTGGGAGGAGGTGGTAGGTCCCAGAGAAAAAGGAGGAAGCAGAGGAGGATTTGGAAGGATAAACAATATCTATAAGTTCCGGACTTTCGCTACGAAAGTGGGTGCCATGTGAGGGAGGATTACAGTGTTCGAGCGGGGATCATTGTGTCAGACAAACTGTAATTTTTCATCTTTTTGAGGCAGTTATTCGTGCTATTTGAGATTAATATTAGTTGAAACTCTAGAAGGCTGATTCTTGGCCATCATTTGGAGTCTTGATGAGCCAGTAATATTTCAATTTTTGCTAATTGTAATTTGTACTTTTAGGAGGTAAGTAGTTGTAGACAAGATTTGTTATTAATATTTACTTGAATGGCTGGTTGCCTTTCTGCTTATGACTTAATTTAGGAATTGAACATTAAAAAAACTCACATAAAAAATGTAGATGTGAAAGGAGGAACACCGGGATGCAGGTACCTGTACCGAGCTGGGTCCAGAACTGTTGAGGCTGCATCCCCTGTTGCAGGGGGAAGGAATAGGAGGGGCATATTAACAGAAAAAGCACGAGTGGCGGAAGTTAGTTTCCCGCCAGCAGAGACTAACGCAGACAGGGTGCGTGCGCAGCATGCTTCGTACTTCGGGGAGCAGAGTCACAACGGGCTGAAACTGACATCCAGCGGGCAAGGCATCAGAACTGTGAGCAGAGACAGGCCCGTGGGCTTGGTAAGTTCAGGGCCACTCTCGTGCGTAGAAGCGTAGGCTGTGTACGGGACCCGTTGCTGCGGCCCCCCATATTGAGCTTCATACTAGAGTCTACAAGCAAGACCGAGTTGTTGCAGCCTCTGTGAATTTGGCTACATGAGTTTATGGACTAGGGGCTCAACGGGTGAGACCAGAGATCACCCATTGCTGCCAGAAGCACAACCGGGAGCTGACGATCCCCAGGACACGTTGCCGGCCGTCATCAAGAACTACAACCCCCAGCGGGACATTTGCTGCTGAGGAATACCTGGGACACGATAATTTTTCTGAGTGTACTATTACCATTGTTGCTATTTGTGCTAAGTTCTTTCATCCATTTCCTTGTTTAACTGCTTATCTCCCTGCAAGAATATTTACTGCTAATTCAATTATTAACCCTTGCTCTGCCTTCCTTGTTTCACTGCATCTTGCTACCTGCTTACATTTGGAGTAGTCAGCAGTATGCAGTCTACGGGCACAGAGGCGGCAGACCAAGCGGTTGTGGGGGTCCCAAGGGCCAGTTTGCCGCTGGGGGCCATGCTCAGCAATCTCCCAAAGTTTACAGGGAGCAATTCACTACTATGGGACTGGGCCGTGCGGGTTAAAGGCATGCTACGGATGCACCCCATGACCCCCGCTATGCAGGCAGAGATTGCTGTGATGGTCCTGGACGGGGAAGCTAGATGCTCCGTCATATTCCGGCCCCCGCATGAGTGGAACACTTTTACCAAGGTGTTGCAAATTTTGAACGATATTCATGGGGAACCCACGAATGTCTGTGAATTGCGTATGCGATTGTTTAGCCATGTCCAAAGGAAGGGGGAGTCTGTGACTCAATATTTAAACGCATTGCAGGAGATCCACACAGCGATTGCGATGATGTGGGCGTGGATCCTTGCGATGTGATTTTAAGACCAACTTGTAGCAGGCCTCAAGGAT
Organism: Oophaga pumilio; assembly: GCA_009801035.1. Taxonomy (NCBI): domain Eukaryota; kingdom Metazoa; phylum Chordata; class Amphibia; order Anura; family Dendrobatidae; genus Oophaga; species Oophaga pumilio. The sequence goes on along the minus strand of VIAB01010938.1, from coordinate 53,906 downwards.
GTGCTGCTTAAGCGGGCCTTGCGGGAGCGCTTGCGGGCCAATCCGCGCATATCTTTAATGGAAATCGGGGCGAAAGCGCGTGAACGCGAGCAGGAGCAGGGGATGGCAGCCTCGGCAGGGAAGGTCCGGAGCGTGGAGGTGTCCATCCCATCCGCAGCTGAACCAGGATGGGTCAGAGAGATCCAGAAGGAAATACAGGACATGCGAGAATAGTGGTCCTGCCTAAGAAAAGTGGTTCCAAACACCTTCCAGAGACAGAACTGACCCCAAGTGTCGCCTGCCCACTGTGCCTCGCCAGGAAATGGGGCAATCCTGAGCAGAGAGACACCTGATTCGTTTAAGTGTGGGGACATTGGACATTGTGCCCGAGAGTGCGCAAGGCGGGGGCAACCACTTACCCGGCGGCTGTTAAACTTGTGGGCTCCATGGCTGGGATCCGCCTGGATCCTGAGCAGCCAAGGAGGAGAGAAGGCAGTCCCATGGGTTTGATTTCCCTGAGCCCCCCATATGTGCTGAAATGGATGGATGGGCCGCCTGCTGTCTAGTTGATACCGGTTCCCAAGTGACTACCATGCCAAAAAGCTATTTTAGACATGATTTTTCTGAGTGGACACGGCCTGAATGGTGCCCAGTGATCAAGTTAACAGCGGCCAATCAATTGCCCATCCCGATTGCATGGGTGGTCTGGATGCAAATTACTGTGTGCGGCAAAGCTGTGGGCTGTAAAGGAGTTGTGCTGACCGCCGGAAACTCTGGCAATGGCCCCACCGTGACTCTGTGGATAAATGTGCTGAAGGAACTCTGGATCATCTTTATTTGTGAGTCACCAGATGCTTTTCTCGATCGATGGAGCCCCCGCACCACCCAGAGGAAGGTGTTTCAACAACTGATACGGGTTGCCCAGGCTCAAGAAAGGTTGAGTGAAGGAAAGGCCTGGGGAAGGTGGTAGTTCCGGCCGCTGCTAAACTTGTTTTGCCGCCTGGTCAGACTGTACTCACGCTGCACGTGCAAGCTTGTACACCCCTCGAAGGATTGGAGGTCCAGATAGAGCCAGCCCTAATGGATCAACTACCCTCAAGACTCCTCATTGCAAGGACGTTAGCCACCATTCACGAAGGTAATGTAGTGGTACGGTGCATTAACCTAGGGGAGGACAATCTCACACTCTCACCTAAGAGTGAAGTGGCGCAGGTGCTGGGCATTCCAGAGTAAATGATGCATCTGGAGGCCATTCAGTTAGCTGTGAAACAAGGAGATCCTTGGACTGTATCCGTTACTATGTCTTCAGAGCATCCATCTGGCAGTATAAAAGAAGGGTGTCGGATCCAGGAGCAGATGTGGGCTGAACTGACGGGACTCTCATCACAAAAGTTGCAACATGTGAAAGCTGTGCTGGAGCGTTATCAGGATGTTTTCACCCATCATGACGATGATTTTGGATGCACCACAGACATAACCCACAAGATACCCACAGGAAGAGCCACACCGATTCGGGAGTTATATCGGCAGATACCACCACAAATGTATTAGGAAGTGAAAGAAATGTTGGCACATATGCTACAGAGTGGAGTCATATGGGAGAGCCAGAGCCTGTGGGCAGCTCCTATCGTCCTAGTTCGGAAAAAGGATGGCACCCTGTGTTTTTGTGTTGACTATAGGCGACTGAATGCCTGTAATGTGCAAGACTCTTATCCCCTACTATGAATTAAGGAGTCATTGTCCACCCTGGGAAGAGCAAAGTACTTCTAGTCATTAGATCTAGCTAGTGGATATTGTCAGGTGCCCATGGCTGAGCAGGACTGGCCAAAGACAGCATTCATACTGCCCATGGAGTTGTTTTAGTTCAACCGGATGCCCTTTGGCCTTACTAATGCTCCTGGGACATTTCAGCAGCTGATGTAGAGATGTTTGGGAGACCTGATCATCGAGGTTACCCTCATTTATCTGGACGACATCATCACTTATGTTGCAACTTTTGAAGAACATCTCCAACGGCTGGAGCAAGTGTTGGGTCGACTGCAAAAACAAGGCCTGAAAGTGAAGCCCCAAAAGTGCCACCTTTTTCGCAAGCAAATTGAATACCTGGGACATGTTGTATCTGCTGAAGGAGTGAGATCTGCGTGTGAGAAGATAGCGGCAGTACAGGACTGGCCCACCCCAAAGACATTGAAGGACATTCGGGCCTTTCTGAAACTTACTGGGTGCTATCGGAGGTTCGTGAAAAACTTCACTCGTATCGCTAATCCACTGCTGGAGTTATTGAAAGAAGTGCCGACTAGTGCGACGAATTGGTTCATTCAGTGGGGAGATAGCAAGGAAGAAGCCTTTTGAGCCCTGAGATGGCCCTGACTGAAGCACCTATATTAGCCTATGCAGACTTCTCTCAACATTTCATCCTTCACACCTATAGAAGCCTACATGGCCTATGGGCCGTGTTGTTGCAGATGCAGAATGGGAAGGAACGAGTGATTACCTTCGCGAGCCGGTCCCTAAACAACTCTGAACGAATCTTGAATAACTACAGTTATTTCAAGCTGTAGTTGCTGGCATTAGTGTGGGCGATGACCGATAAATTTGCTAAATACCTGTCAGGGTCTGAAGTCCTGGTGAGCACCGATAACAATCCACTGGTCCACCTACAAAATGCGAAATTGGGGGCCTTAGAGCAAAGATGGGTGGCCCGCATAGCAAAATACCGATACAAAATCGCTTATTGAAAGGGGTTGAGAGCACACATGCTGATGCACTGTCAAGAGTGACCAATGAGAGACCTGGACGAGGCCGAGACGAAGAGTTGGAGGCAGAAGAGATTCCTGGGATTCAGGACCTCGCCAGGATGTTGGCAGAGATGCAGGGACAGTTTGGAGAGGCGTCGGGGGATCACATGCTGGAACGACCTCTGTTATGTTTCGGTAGCTGAGGAGTGCAGGTAAAAAGGCAATACACCAGAGCAGTTGGAATCTATGAGATTGCAGTACCCTGACTAACCACCACAACTAGAGGCAGCCGTGGAGCGTTCCTACGTTGGTCCTAGACGCCTCGTCACAGCCTGAGAAACTAACTACACCTAAAGATAGAAAGAGGAAAGCTATCTGCCCCGGAGCAGATCCCCAAAGAACAAAGAAAGCCCCCAAACATGTAATGGCGGTTAGACAAGAAGAAATACTGACACAGACAGAAAATAGTATGAGCAAACGTTGGGGCCCAAACTACCTAAATAGAAAAGGATAGGGAGGGCACTTACTGCAATCCCAAAAAACCCTTAAAAGCACCAACTCTACTAATTTCAAAAACACCTGAGATCACACGACCTCTACCACCTAAATTAGCTCTCTGGTGTAACAAAATCAAAACAGCAGCCACTGAAAAAACTGGAAAAAGCAAATGTACAAACATCAGTGGCTGAACTAAACTGAGAGGGCAAAAGCCCCCGGAGGGGACCCTGAAGGCCCCCACAGAAGTGCAGGACCAAATGCAAAAATCAAGCACAAAAACAAAAAGAAGAAAATGTCTTATCTGTTAGCAGGAGATGCAGACACGACACATCAGGCTACAAAGGAAACAGGAATCAAGGATTGAGACCAGAACAATTGATCACCGGCAACCCTGATGGGAAGGCGACTCCCTTATATAAGACCAGTCAGTAACACCTGATTCCCAATCCTCACAATCTTCACTGGACAGTCCAGTACCGCTTGTAACCGCCAGAGGGAGCCTCTGCTCAGAACTCATTTCAAGTCCATTCACAACAGACCTCGTTATGACTGGGGGGTATCCAGCAGGAAGATAGGGAACTCGCTCAGTTGAGGGAGTAGGTGGCTTTAAAACGACTCCCCAGCCAAAGTAGGAGAGATGCCCTGTCCCCGGTAATGCTGCAGATCCTCAGGCAGTGTGAGAGGATCTAATTGGAAGACAGTTTGCTGTATTGGAAAGTGCAGTTGGCACGGGAGTTGGGGGCCACCTAGCAAGTGGTACTCCCAGAAAGGTTGATCAGCGAGGTGGCCACGGAAGCTCATGAGAAAGGGGCTCACTTTGGAGTGCAGAAGACGTTCCAGTGGTTACAGAAGTTGGTCTATCATCCCCAATTGAAGGCTGCAGAGGAAGAAGCCTGTCAGCAATGTTGAAGCTGTGAATTAGCTAAGCCTCTGGAACAGAGGGCATCTATGCAGACCATCATGACTTCTGCTCCCATAGAGTTGTTGATGATTGACTACTTGACCATGGGTCCAGCTCATCTCAGATGCGAACATTGTCTGGTGATGACCGACCACTTTACCAAGTTCACTGTGGTGACTCCGACCAGGGGTCTGAAAAGATCCTTTCTATCAAGGTTGAGTCATGGAGGAGCTCCACCATCTGTATCAGATTGAGAAGTCCAGGACGACGCCCTACCATTCACAGGGGAATGGAGCTTGCTAGTGTTTCTACCAGACGTTGATTCAGTTGTTGAGAACGTTGGAGGAAGACAGGAAAGTCTGTTGGCCTGAGTATGTGGCTGAATTGGTCTGGATGTACAACAACAGAGTGCACAGTACAACTGGATACACAACGTATACCCTGCTGTTCTGGAGAAATGGACGGGAGATTACTGAGCTACAGAAGAAGACAACCTACGGATGGTGATGTCTAATTGGGTCCGTGAACATCGACATCGGTTGCAGACTCTACATCGGCTGGTGAAGATTAAGTTTCAGGAACTTGAGCACCATGAGGCGATGCGCCTTCAAGGGACAGCTCTCAAGGCTGGAGACAGAGTATTGGTCCGAGACAAGTGACCTCAAGGCAAGTTAAAGCATCGATGGGAAAAGACTCTGTATCTTAATTTCCCAGACAACCACGTTTTTGAAAACCTAGAAGAATTGACTTTTTATCTGTATATTGGCTTGTCGATTTAAGTGTTTATTTCTGATGGGTCAAGAAGATAGACTGGTAAACTGAAATACTATTTCACATACTGTGTAAGTCTGTAATAGTGACTTGTACATAGTGTTTATCTTTGTTTATTGATGTGTGCTGATATGCTAATTGTGTGTTGTATTCTGGAACCAACTTGTTTACTTATAAAATAGATAGGGAAAGACTGTGAGGGTGGACTGAAGGACACTGGGTAATTCTAAAAATAGCTTACATGTCTCGCGTATAAAAAGACTCAAGAGAGAGAGCTCATCTCATCACAGAGTTACCAGCCAGACATTCTGCAAAACACCCAACAGATGAGAGACAGGACTGTAGCCACTTCATCATGGCACCATCACTAGGGACACGGAACTATGATTCTATAGGAAACAACATAGGGGTTTTCAGCTCCTGTTGGAAAGACACAGATCTTATCCAGTGACCATCACTGAAGCATGGATATGTTTGGAGAAAGCCAGGTTTTGGGAACGGCTGGATGCCTGGTTCCATGGAAATGGTCGGATAAGCCAGGTGGTGACTCTTGTGTCAACTGACTTTGGACCTTGTACGGACTCTATTGACTGTTCTCTGTCATCTCCCTATGCTTGTCTTTACCTCTTCGCTGTGTGTGCATCACAGGTGGAATAGCGGCCCTGGGACCTCTGATGTAACATCTGCCATTAACCCGGCTAGTCAGCGGAAGGATGAGATCCTGTAATGTGCACCATCTTGGGGGTAACTGCTGGGATTGTTCTGTTTGCTATTGGATGTTGTGGTTCAATAAATTATTGTCCCACTGTTTTACCCTAACCCTGTGTTGTTTGTGCAGTGTATTGCCCACTGGGAGATAGAGCGGGAGTTCAGTGGTATCAGCCCTGGTCCATGCAGTCTTGATAAAGGCAGCCAGGCCAGCGGAGGAGAGCACCCACTGACCCCGTTTCTTCACACGGGTGAGAGGTGGAGTTTAAGGAGGAAGACTGGTCTGCTGGTACCTGTACCGAGCTGGGTACGGAACTGTTGAGGCTGCATCCCATGTCACAGGGGGAAGGAATAGGGGACTGGATGGACCCAATGACCATGGAAGGAGGGGAGTATTAAAAGAAAAAAGCGTGTGCGACGGCAGTTAGTTTCCCACCGGCAGAGACTGAGGCAGACAGGGTGCATTCGCAGAGTGCTTTATCCTCCGGGAGCAGAGTCGCAATGGGCTGGAGCTGACATCCAGCGAGCATGGTATCGGAACTGTGTGCAGAGACAGGCCCATGGGCTCGGCTAAGTTCAGGGCCGCGCTCGTAGGTAGAAGTGTAGGCTGTGTGGTACGGGACCCAGTGCTGCGGCCCCCCTTACTGACCTTCATTCCAAAGACTACATATGAGACTGAAGTTGTTGTAGCCTCTGTGAATTTGGATGCAGGATTGTGTGTTCTAAGGGGCTCAACAGGTGAGACCAGAGACATCCCGTTGCCACCAGAAGCTGGACTGGGAATTGAGGATCCGCATCCGAGGACACGTCATCGGCCGCCATTAAGAACTTCAACCCTCAGTGGGACATTTGCGACTGAGGAAACCCCAGGACATGATAAGTTTTGCTGAGTGAACTGTTGTCATTGTTGCTATTTGTGCCAAGTTCTTTCATCCATTTCCTAGTTTAACTGCTTATCTCCCTGGGAGGAGAATATTTACTGTTAATTAAATTGTTAACCCTTGCTCTGCCTTCCTTGCGTCGCTGCATCTTGCAAACTGCTTACAGATGGACCTAAAGAGATCTATGTAATCCTGTTACTCCTAATGACTGTTACACCCGGTCCCAGCGCTGCCTCTGCACTCCGTTCTGCTCACTCACCTGTTCCTCGGGCTGTCCCTCTGCGGCGGTCTGTGCGTGGGTTGGGGTCTCCTGTCCCATCTGCTCTCCGGCGTCCTGAGTCCTTCTCCACTTCCTGGCACGCTGCTGGCAGGCCTCCAGACAGTCGGCTTAGGACGAGAGGCCGCGCCCACCGTCTCTCTTAAAGGGGCAGCGTGCATTTTTTGAAATAGCTAATTAACCAATGGCTGCACACTCAGTACTATATCTGGTCACTCCACCATTAGGGGAGTGCCGGAGCAACGTGTTCTATCATTGCTACATTCGGTTCTGTGCCTGTTCTGTCTGCGCTGCGTCTGCAGTCTCTGTGCTTCGCTGATACTGTTTGTCTCCTCAGATAATTGCTAACCCGTATCTGGCTAATCTGGACAATCTCGGCTATTACTGGCGCAAGTGTCATCCCATTCCGCCATCAGCCATCCGTACCCGTGGACCGTGACAAGGTCACTGAAGCCAGCCTTCTACCATCCGTTCTGGACCAGGACCTTACCCTCCTCCGTCAAGAACTTTCCACGGACTCTGTAAATATTTGTTACCCTTTTGGTCCCTCTGGGACAGCTGCCACGTGTCCGGGGTCTAACTGGAGGTAGCACCTGTGTCCTCCGGGTATTCCATTCTGGTCCTGTTCGAGGGGCCTTACTACGGGCACCCGGGGCTCACTAGTTACGCCCCCTTCGGAGCCCCCCGGACCGCGGTCTCGAGGTTCCACATTAAAAAATAAAAACGAATGTGAACTTCACCACCTCTGCCTCCGCTTCCATTCGTTACAATGACCAGCTATGAGAAATAATTTCTATTTTTAAGACATCTGTTGTCTAAGAGTTGCTCGCACTGCTCTTATAATATCTTTGTTTCTCAGACTGTAAATAACGGGATTGATCAAAGGAGTAAACACTGTATATAGCAGTGATAATATCTTACTGATGGTAGCAGATTGACCTTTGGTTGGAACAACATAAACACTGAACATGGTCCAGTAAAATATGGAAACCACAGTGAGGTGGGAGCTACAGGTGGAGAAAGCTTTCTGTCTACCGGTATTGGATGGGATCCTAAGAATATTAACTATAATATTAACATAACAGTCTATAATTATTATAGTAGGGACAATAACCAAGGGAATACTAAGTATATATATCTCCAGGTGGATTATGAAAGTGTTGGAACAAGCAAGTTCCACTAAAGGAACCGTGTCACAGACAAAATGATTAATAATCGTTCCACAGAAGGTCAGAGTTGATAGTGTTGTGGTGACAATGATAGAAACAGTAAAACACAAAACCAAACTTATGAGAACCAGCATCACACAATATGCTCTTGTCATGATAGACGTATAGCGGAGAGGATTACAGATGGCCACATATCTGTCATAGGACATCACTGTGAGAAGAAAACATTCAAATTCTTCTGAGGCACTGAAAAAATAAAGTTGTGTGATACAACCAGTAAAACTGATGATCCCTCCATTATTCAGTAATATGTGGAACATGTTTGGGACAATATTGGCGGTTAACAAGATGTCACTGATAGACAATTGTGAGATAAAAAAGTACATTGGAGTCTGAAGATTTTTACTGAAGGACACTAATAATATTATCATCAAATTTCCACAAATGGTTGCACCAAAAACAAGAAGAAACAGAAGAAATAGAAAAAGTCTTAAAACTTGACTGCCTTGAAATCCTAATAGGAAAAACTCTACAACCGCAGTCAGATTTGTCTGCAAATAAAAAAGTTAAGTAATTTTAAGTTGACTTCACATGACATGAACTGTATTACAGTCAAGAAAAGAATAGTTATTTTGGGATTGTACAGCGTCCATAGGATATAGAGAAGGTCATTCCAAAATCTCGAACATTTACAAGTAAATTTATATTGCGATCTTTCATTTTTCTCTTTCCAAGGTTAAAACTTTACCACCCAACTTTTAATAGACAGAAAATTAAACAGGTCTCATTTTTAAAACAATTATTCCATTTTTTTATGGAGTTATTACACTAT
>VIAB01010937.1:58907-69338 GCA_009801035.1 Oophaga pumilio | reverse complement strand
AATTTGCCTTCCTGAAGTTTAGTGTCCTTGTAACCCCTCGACACCGACAAAATCTCCCCAGACGGATGTCAAACGGATGTGAGACGTACGCTCAGATGCGACAAAATCGCATCCTCGCATTCAAATCGGATGACGGACGGATCAATGTTCAGGAAACATTTGTGTGATTATCGGCCGTCAAAAACGAACCGATTTTTTAGACGGTGTGTGTGACTCCAGCCTAACGGTTGTTGAAGAGATGTGTCTGCTGCTAGAACTCTGTGTGGCATTGACCTGGTCTCTAATTTGAGCTGCTGTAAACCTGCGATTTCTGAGGCTGGTGACTCGGATAAACTTATCCTCAGAAGCAGAGGTGACTCTTGGTCTTCCTTTCCTGGGGCGGTCCTCATGTGAGCCAGTTTCTTTGTAGCACTTGATGATTTTTGCAACTGCACTTGGGGACACTTTCAAAGTTTTCCCAATTTTTCGGACTGACTGACTTCGGACTGACTGACCTTCATTTCTTAAAGTAATGATGGCCACTTGTTTTTCTTTACTTAACTGCTTTTTTCTTGCCAAAATACAAATTCTAACAGTCAGTAGGACTATCAGCTTTGTATCCACCAGACTTCTGCACAACGCAACTGACGGTCCCAACCTCATTTATAAGGCCAGAAATCCCACTTATTAAACCTGACAGGGTACACCTGTGAACTGAAAACCATTCCCGGTGACTACCTCTTGAAGCTCATCAAGAGAATGCCAAGAGTGTGCAAAGCAGTCATCAAAGCAAAAGGTGGCTACTTTGAAGAACCTAGAATATAAGACATAATTTCAGTTGTTTCACACTTTTTTGTTAAGTATATAATTCCACGTGTTAATTCATAGTTTTGATGCCCTCAGTGTGAATGTACAATTTTCATAGTCATGAAAATACAGAAAAATCTTTAAATAAGAAGGTGTGTCCAAACTTTTGGTCTGTACTGCATACAGACATTAAAGTGGTAACGTAAACCAGTGTTCAATTTAAAAATGGTTGGATCTTACCATTAGAAGTTCCTAATCAGCAAAAACATCATTCAGGCGGGAGAAAAGGGAAATAAAGTCAGACAGGAAAAACTACATTCACCGTCGTGCCTAGCACAATATCTCCCGTCCAGACAAGGTCAGTGCCCAAGTGTAACCTATCCCTCTAAAGATGTCCTTGTACAAACCCTCCTTATGCGTTTCATCACCCTGTAATGGGTGACTCCTCAGAGGAGATGAATGTACATAAAGGGAATAGATTATGAAGGGTCCTGGGTAATAGGAACCCTCCTAAATTTCAAAAAGGACAATTAGGGGGTGCTGAAATAATATCACAGCCCCTTTATGTGACAGAATTCTGAGAGAGAGAGAGAGAGAGAGAGACCTTGGTTTCCAGAATCCGGATCAGTCTTTTTCCGGATTGTACAAAAGACTGATCCGGCACCATAGACTTGTATTGTTTGCGACCGCCTGATGCGCCACTTCAGGCGCTATCAGGCGGGTGCGGCAGAAAAAAAAACGTTGCAGTGACCGTTTTGTCCGGCCGCCGGAATGTATATTTCTGCCTGATCCGGAAAAAAACGGACGCAACGCAAGGACATCAGGCGCAACCCGGCGCTAATGATAGTCAATGACAAAAAACGGATCCTGTGGATTAAAAAAAACGGATCCAAAAGCGTCGGATCGAGCCTGACGTAAAAAAACTGATGTGTGAAAGAGGCCTTACAGAGGACGTTCTTTCTAATGGAATCATTAACTTTTCAGGTCCTTTCCATCTGGCCCAGACAAACATGACAACTTCTTCCAGCTAGGAATCGGCTGCAGAGATTACAAAGACACATTTCACGTCTCATATTTTCAGCACTGTCCCCAATGGGACTATTCCCAAGCTGCACAAACTCCTTATCCTGCTAATACTCCAATTCTGAGCCGCTGTTGCCTTATGTGTTCATATTACTGCACCTACTGTGTGGTAATAGGCAACCCTCTAGACCAGGGCTGGGGAACCTTTTTTCTGACAAGGGCCATTTGGAATTTTATAATAGCTTTCGAGGGCCGCATAAAATTATTAACTTAAACATTAGCCAACTATATTTATTCAAACATTTAAATAACTTGCAGCTCCCCCCCCCCCGCTCTCCCCACACACAGTATAGTGCAGCTCCTCCCTACACACATTAATACTACAAGAACTCACGGAGTCATTGTCCAAATCATAATGATAAAAAAATTAACAAATTTTATTGAAAAATAAATTACAGAAATATAGCACATGTAACGAACAGCTAAACAGACAAGGTACATGTGTGAAGGACAAACAACCGTTGGTTATATCACAGGGAGGGAGCAAGAGACAGAGCTGAGTAGACTACACCTACCCATAATGCTGCCTGCCAACGTGTGTCCAGTGCAGCCCCGACGCGTGCTTCGCATGGGCTTCCTCGTAACTGTGTGTGTCCCTTGGGTGCTTATGAATACTTGTCACAGGTGTTCATAATGATCAGCGCCTATGGCGCATGCGCTTAGCCGCAGGTCCCAGAAGCAGCAACTCCCACAGCCTCTCACATGACGGGGCGGGTAGGAGGGAAATCCCTGACGTCAGGAACCCAGTCACGTCAGTTCCGGAAGCCCCGAGAGATGCACCACGGACACTGCCGTGGCGGGCATGCACACGCCCTGAATCCTCCATGCTGAAAGAGGTCAAACGGAAGGGCAACCGCTGCACAACAGATGGTAATATATAACGCTTGCTTACACCTAAATTCATATTGTGCATAAATATATGTGTCAGATCACAAATTAGGGGATCATATAAAGTGACATGTGCATTATAAAGTATATTTACCAGATTCCACTGGTTATATATGAAAGGAGGATCAGAAACAAAAATTAGAAACAATAAAGACAGTTACAGGAGATATATTAAACAAAATAATATATACAAGTGCCATGCCATACAAATAGACACATCAGTGGAAAATAAGTAAACACTACCATTCTATCTATGTGTGAAAAATATACCATTAGTTTCAATAATGCTGTTGCGCCGATAGAGCCGCATTCAAAGGAGGACTGCCAGTCCTGTCATCAAAAGGAGTGGAGGATTGTTCTCCAGATGTTAACCATCAATTTTCTATAGATTCTCAAGCAATCTGAAGGACATAAACAGTGGATGGAGAACCACAATGAGACAAATATACTAAATTAAATTAAGCAAAAGACACACAGAATTAAAATCCAAAACTAGGGAAAAACATAGACATAAATATATTATAAAAAGGGAACAAAGCTCAATTGTTCATTTAAACCCGCAGGAGCTATAGTACCCAAGGTTGTTATCCAGAGGCACTTGAGCTGCGCAAAAATGCGTTTCATATCCCCACACCTAATGCCACAACGTACTCGGTCAATGCCGAATACCTGAAGATCTTTTGAGTTACATTTATGGTTCAACTTGAAGTGGCAAGGAATGGTCTTTAGAGATGCAAAGTCATTCACCTCGCTTGCGGCCATAATATCTGTGTTCACGGGTGTGTACTGGGAGTTCACGTGAGGTCAATCCAATGTAAATTAATTTACAGGTACATCTAGCCAGATATACAACATAGGTTGAACTACATGAAATGTAATTGGTAATCCTAAAGGGCCATCAGCCGATGTGATGGACGTTGCACGCACTTGATTGCGACACGCGAGGCAATCGCCACATGGGTAGAATCCCCACTTGCGTTTACTAGCTTTGAAGACATCATGTGTTTTCGCCTCGTAATGGCTTCTAACCAAAATGTCCCTCAGATTATTGCCCTTTCTAGCTATCATGAGGGGTGAATCTCAGAGAAACCTTGCCAAAGTTGGTTCTGTTTTTATGATGGACCAATGCCTATTCATAATCCTCCGCATAGTTTCCCACTGATGATTAAAAGTGGAGATGTAATATATTCTCGAATCCTCAGTTTTACTGTTTTTTTTGGTGGTAAGTCACATCTCTTAGCATTTTTGGCTCAGAAATAGCCACATTTAACACTTCTCTTGCTATAACCGCGAGCCAAAAATCTCTCCCCAAGGTCCAAGGTCTCTCAAACATTTCATCCGAGGTACAAATCCTCCTCATACGCAAAAACTGTCCAATCGGGAAGGCTCCGATTGTGGTGTCCGTAGGAGAAGAGGATGCGTGAAGGAGTGCATTAACTGCACTCTCTTTACGAAAGACATCGGTGTGGATAGATCCGTCTTCCTGAACCAGCAAAATGATATCAAGAAATGAAATGGTCTGATGATGGTAATTATATGTGAGCCTGATGTTGAGGTGGTTGTGATTCAACTCCTGCATGAATTTATAGAGTTCCTCAACCGGTCCCCGCCAAATAAACAATTATTTATAGTGCACCCCCCATAAGCAGACTCTATATAGTATAATGCACCCCCATAAGCAGACTATATAATATAATGCACCCCATAAGCCGACTCTATATAGTATAATGTGCCCCCCATAGGCAGTCTGTATGTGGCATTCTCATGTGGTGTATGGCTGAGGGTTGTACTCCTGACAGGGTATGATGCATCTTACGGTGGCCAAGCTTTCTGTCAGGAGAAGAGTATTTCCTTCTCAAATTACACACAGTAAACGCCACAATACAATGTTTGCACTGTAGCTGCCTTTAGGCAGAAGATGATGATGGTTGTAGTAGTTGGCGCATTTGAGCCCAAGTCATGAAGCAGCTGTAAGAATTTGAAACAGAAGTTTTTTTACTGAAGGTAATGGGGCAAATTATTATTTCAAACAGCAGTAAACCGAGGTACAGGATTACACTCACGGTTGATGATTGCTGGGTACCTGCAGACAGGCAGATCTTAGTAACCTCTGGTTTTATTAAGTCTGACTATCTCTTCTTCAACACTGTGCTCTATTTCTGTCCTGAGGTCATTTTTCCTCCTAGAGATTCAATGGTAGGCTTCCTCATATCAAGACTATTAACTCCCCTTAACGTGCCAGTCCAATTTTTAAGCCAAACCGGCAGGGAGAAAGTAGGTAATTCCTTCACCTACAAAATGGCTTCCTCTTCTCAAGATGTTAGACCAACAACTGCCACTTCAAATTTAAAACTCTCCCAGGACTTGGCTCCTCCCCTTCTATGTGACTGTAGAGCTACAGTCATTAGCTGACTGCCCTGAGGCATTTTTCCAGAACCTTCTGCATATTACAACAGAGCTGGGTCACGTAATCAAGCCTGGGAGGAGAAGATAAACCCTTTTTGTGCTGTCCGTCAGGTCTCACAATGTACTTAAAATGCATAGTCCACATAAAAATTCACAGCATTTATATGAAAACACACTATATATCCAGTATCCCATAAAAATGGCCACTTTGTGGGATACCACATGTATAGTATAATGCACCCCTCATAGGCAGACTCTATGGTATAATGCATACCCCCATAGGCAGACTCTATAGTATAATGCAGCCCCCCCATAGGCAGACACTGTATAATATAATGCACCCCCATAGGCAGACTCTATATAATATAAAGCAATACATTACTCACCCGAGTCACCTCTCTTTCTCATTCTTCCACTGCTCCGACCGCCCACACATCTCCGGACAGTGGGCGCCAAGTAGTGATGTCATTGCGCCCACTGTCAGTGTCTTCATCAGACGCTGATAGATGATGGGAGAGGGAGCATAACGCTCCTCTCATCAATTTAGTCAGCTGTATCGGCATCTAGCCGATACAGTTGCACTTGCGATGATGGGCGGGGTGCCCACTAGTGGCACCAAGCCCCTCTCCTGCCCAGGAGCCCCATAGTGGCTGGGTGGCAGAGCAGGGAGATCGATTCTCCCTGCTCTACCGCAGAGTGTAACTATCGGTGTTCACATTTACAGTAGCGTAGCTCCGGGTGGAGAATAAAGTAAATTTTCTCCCCTCAGCGTTAGTCTATGCACAGATGCCGGGCAGCATAATTACACTATTAACCTGCAGATTATCCAATATCTGTAGGTTAATAGCGTTTTTTTGGCAACAAGTTCCCTTTAAGACTGGCGTCACACATCTAGCACATTAAAGGAAAGAGAAATGGGGTCCCCAGAGCCTCCTCCAGTACCTCCGGTGTCCCTGGACCCTCTCGCATCCCCCGGCGTTGTCCCCCAGCCGTCAGCATCTTCTTCTGGGAAGAAAATGGCAGGCGCATGCGAAGTGCGCTCGACGAGATCTGACTGCAGATGGAAATGACGCCAAGGAGTCGTTGAAACCAGCTAAAAAGTACTAAAGTGCAATCAGTGCATAATCACCAGGCATAGATAAGCATGACACAAACAGGGGCAGCAAGGTCCCAAAGGGGATAAGGAGGGTGGGTAAGAGCCCCACGCGTATCGCAGCTGCAAAGGCGGCTTCGTCAGGGGAAGTGAGTCCAAAACAGAAATGAGCCCCTGTTTGTGTCATGCTGATCTATGCCTGGTGAATATGCACTGATTGCACTTTAGTACTTTTTAGCTGGTTTCAGCAACTCCTTGGCATCATTTCCATCTGCAACCCTATATTCCAGTATTTCCATGTGGGTTTTTTATTTGCCTTGGAGCATACAGGTGCTTTCTTTCTTTGATATTAATTGTTCAGGCTTACATTCTGTCTGCATGAATTTTGACTTTTCAATTGTATTTCCATGGTTATTGGCTTATATTATTGCATGACACTTGCATTTTGTATTATTTACTTATATATTGTTAGGGGGCTGCTATTCATATGTTATATGAGTCATTTCAGGTCTCTGAGGCTTTTTTGGCGGTGTTGGGTAATTTGTTCATGTGTGTATTTTAAATGTTTTTAAGTATATTTTGTCCATCATGAAATAAAGGTTTTGTCATTTTTTACATACATGGATGTGCATACCCTTATTGGCCTGGTCTTTTCCTCTCTTTTTCCTGGTCTCACCCTTTCAGGCCAGGTATTGCACTCCGTTTGAGATTACTATTTGACTTTAGTGCACCCTTTTTTTTTTACAATTGTCAGATATGATGTCATAGGCATAACTGAAACTTGGTGGGATGATGCACATGATTGGAATGCAAACCTTGAAAGCTACAACTTATGTATTAGAAACAAGCTTAACAAGAGGGGAGGAGGTGTCGCATTTTATGTCAGGAAAGCATATATCTCCACAGAGATCCAAGCTTCAGAGAATGGTAGCTCTGTAGAAACTGTTTGGTTAAGGATAGAAGGCGAGAAGAACAGAAATAACAATATTGTAAGTGTTTACTATAGGCCACCTGGACAGACTGAACTCTTTTTACATCAGATGTCTTTGTTCTCAAAAACGTACAACATAGTGATCATGAGAGATTTTAAATATCCAGATATTTGTTGGGAATCTCTCTCAGGCAAAAGTAGTGGGTCCAAAAAATTCTTATCTTCTTTCGCTGACTTTATTTTTCAAAAGGTAGAAGAGAGGACAAGATGATCTGCCATCTCAGAACTAATTCTTACCAACAGGGAGGAAACGGTTAATGAAGTAATGCTGCCTGGGAATTTAGGAGGCAGCGGGCATACTATCCTCAAATTTTAGATTACAAGAGGAGGAAGACCTGCGAGGACTCAGACTTTAAGGTTGGACTTCAGAAAGGCAAATTTTAATGGACTTAGAAAGAGGGTAGGAAAGGTCAAATGGCTGGATGTTTTAAAGGGCAGAAATGTCCAAGAAGGATGGGAAATTTTGCTAAATGAAATTCTCACTGCGCAAGCAGTAACAATCCCAAAAAGAAGGATGATTTGGAAGAGACGAGGATGGATGAAAACAGAACTTAAACACTTGCTAAAAAGGAAAAAAGAAATGGAAAGAGGGGGGCATATCTAAATAAGAATAGAATGCTGTCTGCAGGGCATGCAGGGCAACAGTTAGAAGAGCTAAAGCCAGTAATGAAGTGAGGCTTGAAAGAGAGACCAAAAGCAATGCAAAAAAGATGTAAGAAAAAAGTCAAAGATGCTATTGAATTTCTACAGGAAAGGGGTAAAGTGGTAAAAAATGATGCTGAGAAGGCCAAACTTTTAAATTAATATATTGCATCTGTGTTCTCTAAGAAAGCAAGTGAAAAGTAACATCAACTGATCTTCACTGTGCTATCAAAGGAATAAAAGAATCCTCACTATCTATAAACAGAGAGATGGTGAGGGAACACTTTGCTAATTTAAATTAATTTAAATTTCCTGGTCCAGATAAATTTCTTCCCCAGGGTACTGTAAGATAGCAGAGGAAATTTCAGAACCACTACCCAGAATCTTTGAAAAATCCTGAGGAACTAATTAAATCAAATTACAGGCCAGTGAGCCTTACTTTTATACCAGGAAAGATGTTTGAACAAATTATTAAACAGCATATATGTAAGTTCTTGGATAAGAACACAGTAATTAACCAGAGCCAGCATGGGTTTGAAGTGAACAAGTCATGCCAGACTAATCTAATTTCCTTTTATGATGGAATTACTGACTGTGTGGATCAGGGAATTGTGGTAGATATAGTATATTTTGACTTCAGCAAAGCTTTTTATAGAGTATCTCATACTATCCTTATTAAAAAAAAATACCAAGTATTGGATTGACAATAATAATCTTTATTTTTATATAACATTCTGCAGCGTTTTACAGTTTGCACACATTATTGACAAGGCTGTAATTAGGTTGATTCATAACTGACTCAGTGATCATACTCCAAGAGTGGTAATAAATGGTTGCACATCCAATTAGAAGAGTGTTTCAAGTGGGCTACCACAAAGCTCTGCCCAGGCTGCAGTGTTGGTCAATAATTTTATAAATAATCTAGATAAGGGAACTGAAGGTATACTAATCAAATTGGCACATGATACAAAGCTAGGAGGGATAGAAACACTAGAGAAGACAGGGAAAGGATTCAGAAGGATCTAGATAAGCTTGAACAATTGGCAGTGACTAATAGAATTGTATTTAACAGGGAGAAATGCAAGATTCTACATCTGGGCAAGAAAAAGAAAAATTACATCTACAGAATGAGATGAATAGAACTAAGCAACAGCACGTGTTAAAAAGACTTGGGTATACTAATACATCACAGACTGCACATGAGACAACAGTGTGATACTGCAGGAAAAAAGGCAAGCACAGTTCTGGGATGTATTAACAGAAGCATAGAATATGGATTACGTGAAGTAATTATCCGCCACTACTTTTTCTTGCTCAGACCTAATCTGAAATACTGTGTCCAGTTCTGGGCACCACATTTTAAAAAAGACATTGAAAAACTGGAGCAAGTTCAGAGAAGAGCTAGCATGATGGTAATCAGACTGCAAACTATACAGTAGTAGAGAAAACACTAGCACCGTCACTATGGTAAAGATGTGAAACAGGAGGAACAGTAAGATGGAGACTAAACTCTTGATTCTGTGTGAAAAAAATCCAATGAACCAAGAACTGAAATAAAAATAGTGGTTTGTCGCGCTAGTCTGTAAGTAAGACTCCAAAAACAGAAGGAACTGGGCAACATAATATAAGTAAATCTATCTATTAGGTAACAAGAGATAAAATACAGGACAAAGAACAAGAAGTACAACAGCGCCAGATGCACATAAAACTGTGGACTATGATACAAAAACTGTCTTGGTAGCACTACCATAAACGCCTAAATCAGTATACTAGATACAAGTAGCATAAGCATATAGCTCAATCAAGTGAGGATGGTAAGTATACATAGGCAAATTGTAGATGTAAAATATTAGCTATGAAAGAACAATAGCCTAGATATGGAGACCCAGTGGTGATGGAATCATGGGAAACGCACGTGTGTGAGACCTTAAGGAGAGAAGTAATGGTCAAATGACCTAGTCCATGTGAATGAACATAAGAAACAATAGCGCTATAATAGCGTTCACATAGATGGACCATATATACACACATATGATATCCCAAAAAGAGCTCACTACCAATGTGTCAAAATATAATACAAATTAGTGGCAAAAAAGGGACTCCAATAAGCAGTCAGTATATAAACCATACCACCGCTATTGCACATATGCCCATAATGGAGACACACAGGTCTCAGTAATGGTAGAGACATGTAAACATAGAACACTGAAAAAATTCTTTCAGCAAAGTGCTGTGTGCATATTACCTGACATGGAGGGACGCACGTTTCGCATCAGCTTCCTCGGGGGGTTGTGTAGAGAAGAGTACAGGTGCCCCTTATATATGCACATGGTAGATTGTAATACGCCAGCGGTATATCGGCGCTTCTGGTGCCGACACTAAGAGCAGGAAGCAATGTACCTCGCGCCCAGCGTCACCAGGCACACCCACCAGCGACGCGTCAGCTGGAGGGCGGACCCCGCGACGCTGACAGGGCGAGCGTCCGTGGCAACTCGCAAACAGTCAGCACATCAGAGCGTGCACCGCTGGAGCATATGAGACA
>VIAB01010937.1:40069-56275 GCA_009801035.1 Oophaga pumilio | reverse complement strand
TAGCAAGGGAGCCTTGATAATTCAATGACAGTAATATCTTCCCCAATATGGGAACTGAGGGATGTAGCACTATTATACATTTGACTTAGCTGGCTCTATTCATACTCACTTAGTTATGTCTCATATGCTCCAGCGGTGCGTGCTCTGATGTGCTGACTGTTTGCGAGTTGCCATGGACGCGCGCCCTGTCAGCGTCGCGGGGCCCGCCCTCCAGCTGACGCGTCGCTGGTGGGTGTGCCTGGTAACGCTGGGCGCGAGGTACGTGGCTTCCTGCTCTCAGTGTCGGCACCAGAAGCGCCGATATACCGCTGGCGTATTACAATCTACCATGTGCATATATAAGGGGCACTTGTACTCTTCTCTACACAACCCCCATGAGGAAGCTGATGCAAAACGTGCGTCGGGGTTCCCTCCATGTCAGGTAATATGCACACAGCACTTTGCTGAAAGAATTTTTTCAGTGTTCTATGTTTACATGTCTCTACCATTACTGAGACCTGTGTGTCTCCATTATGGGCATATGTGCAATAGCGGTGGTATGGTTTATATACTGACTGCTTATTGGAGTCCCTTTTTTGCCACTCTTGTGTATTATATTTTGACACATTGGTAGTGAGCTCTTTTTGGGATATCATATGTGTGTATATATGGTCCATTTATGTGAACGCTATTATAGCGCTATTGTTTCTTATGTTCATTCACATGGACTAGGTCATTTGACCATTACTTCTCTCCTTAAGGTCTCACACACGTGCGTTTCCCATGATTCCATCACCACTGGGTCTCCATATCTAGGCTATTGTGCTTTCATAGCTAATATTTTACATCTACAATTTGCCTATGTATACTTACCATCCTCACTTGATTGAGCTATATGCTTATGCTACTTGTATCTAGTATACTGATTTAGGCGTTTATGGTAGTGCTACCAAGACAGTTTTTGTATCATAGTCCACAGTTTTATGTGCATCTGGCGCTGTTGTACTTCTTGTTCTTTCTCCTGTATTTTATCTCTTGTTACCTAATAAATAGATTTACTTATATTATGTTGCCCAGTTCCTTCTGTTTTTGGAGTCTCTCATTTGGGAAGGGCTTTTTGTGATTATTGGACCTTATTTTGGTTTATTAGTCTGTAAGTAAGACTGGTACTTGGCAGGAATAGGTACCTAGTAGGAGGAATGTATGCAGCCCTAGATAATTTGCCACCGTTCCAGAAAATAAAGTGTAGCACTGAAAAATAAATAAATGCTAGTGATAAGGTGCACAGTATGCCTGTTCACAATTGAATAGCATGTGTGTAGTTTGTAGATGTTTAAAATAAAAGATGAACAGCAGGTAGTATTAACAAGACAGCCTGTAAGGTATGTAACCTACCCTGCAGTTGCACTATTCACGTGTGATGCCATGCAGCCTCGGGAATGATTGCTGGTTACCGAGGTCCAAAGTGACAGAGTCAAGCGTCTAATGCAGTGTGGATCGGAATAAGCGTGTGTAGAGCCAGGGTTACCCAGCAGGATGAAGATGGCCGACGGTGCTAGGAGACGGTGTGTGACGTCACAGGAGTACAGAGTGTCAAAGAGACTAGTGATAAGCAAGCATGCTCGCCACTACTCGGTACTCGCCCGAGAATCTTACTGCTCGAGATGCTTGGAGCTCGCCAAGTATTTCCAGGGTTGTTCGAAGGGAGCTTGGTTACCCTCCCTGCATGTTTCGCGCTCTTTTAGAGATCCAATGAACATGCAGGGATTGTCTGCCACACACTGTAATGCCACAGCCATGTTGGTTGGGCCATTACAGTGATTGGCTGGCCGCACAGCGTCATCAGGTCTATATCAGACCTGGTACCGCCATGTTCGTCACAGTCTACTCCGGAATCAGGCAGTGTAGGGAGAGTTGCTGCTGAGCGAGAGTTGCTGCTGAGCTAGGGAGAGATTTGCTTGGTTCTTACTCAGTGTAGGTATACCAGATATTATACACAAATCCATCTCAACTAACAGTCCTTCTGAGGACTAATACAGCTGCATAGATATCAGTGCTAGGCAGACAGGCAGTGAATGTGGCAGACTGCAGTGCATATAGCAAGAGGGTCCATTCCAGTTCTGTCACCTGCTGCTGCTACTGCTTTTATAGATATTTCTAGACATAGCCCCAGGTATCAAGGGCCAGGAATAATTTTTTTTGGCTCTTAATCCTGATTATTTGCTTAAAAAGCAATTCAGAGAACACCATTTTTCTGCTCCATTTCCTTGTTGGCGCTGTAGAATACAGCCCAAGCCTTTCTATATTACAGTGCTAAAAATCCATCTATTTAAAACTGTGGTTTGTCGGTCACACGGATCACATATAAGAGCGCTCAAAATTCTGCCATTTCTGGCCTCCATTTAAATTTTGTTGCAGTGTGTTAGCGAAGTTATTGACAGACACCAGTTTGCTGTTAAAAATAGTTACCTACAGGCCAGCTATTTAAAACTGTGGTTTGTCAGTCACACGGATCACATATAAGTTCGCTCCAAATTCAGCCATTTGTAGTGAACATGGAAAATATTGTCCTCCATTTAAAATGGGCAAGGCGCGTGGCAAGGAACAGGGAACTGGACGTGATGGTGATGGTGCATGCAGAGGCCGAGGCCGTGTGCAAGCTGAAATTGTGCCACAATAAACACCCACATCTTTTCGTCCGACCTTCCTATCCCAATTACTAGGGGACCGCAGCAGCACACCACTATTGAACCCAGAGCAGTGTCAAAGGGTTGTTGGTTGGATAGCGGATAATGCTTCCAGTCTCTTTGCCACCACCACCACCACCACCCTATCTTCCACACGTTTAAGTCTCAGTAGCCCTGAGTCTGGATCGCATATTCCTCACCCTGATCCTCCGAGTGCCCGGAGACAACTGACCCCACACTTGAACACTCTGAAGAGCTGTTCACTTTTCTATTTATAGATTCGGGCCTCTCTCCCGATCCACTTGAAGCGGGGCAAGAGGCGATCGCATGTAACGATGCCCAAATATTTGAGCTGCCACGGTCACACAAAGGCGACGTTGGGAAAGTGTCACAAGAGGTGGACAATGATGGGACACAATTGCCAGAAAGTCAGGAAGAGCACCAGGGTGCGGAAGTGGAGAAGAGGTGGTGGATGATATAGTAACTGACCCAACCTGGCAGGAGGACATGAAGAGCGAGGACAGCAGCAAACAGGGGGAGGGAGGCGTAGCACCTCAACAGACAGGAAGAAGCAGTGTGGCAGCCGCAGACAGAAGGCGGGCAACCGGTCCCTATAACAACAACAACATGATGGAAGTTGCCAGTACAACTGTTAGGTCTTCCAGAGTCTGGTTGTTCAGCAGCTGTGGCAAAACTACCAGCCTGTCCACCACCAGCATGATCAGGCACATGGGAAAGAACCCGCCTTTGTGGGCCGAACCCCAGGGTCCAGGAACAGTGTCTGCGGGTGACACCACTGCTTCTTTCGCTGTTGTGCGTGCAAGCCAATCCCTTGTCCATGCTGCATGCGAAGATGACTCCTGCCCTGCACCTGTCGTTGCACACACTCAACTAGCACCATCAGCAAGCACATCCACGTCCCAGCGCAGCGTTCAGTTGTCCATACCCCAGTCCTTGAAACTCAAGCGCAAATACGCAGCCAATGCCCCACAGGCCTCACTACTAAATTCACAAATTTCGCGACTACTTGCGCTCTAAATGTTGCGTTTTAGGCTCGCGGAGACGGAAGCTTCCCCCAACCTGATGGCGGCGGCCGTCCCTCGGTACTCGGTCTCCAGCTGCCACTATTTTTCCCGGTGTGCCGTCCCTGCATTACAAAAGCACATGTCCCACAACATTAGCAGTTCCCTCAACAATGCTGTTACTGGAAAAGTCCACCTAACCACAGACATGTGAACAAGTGCTTGTGGGCAGGGACAGTACATCTCGCTGACAGCACACTGGGTGAACATAATGGAAGCCGGGACCCAGTCGGACCTTGGGATGGAACACGTCCTCCCGATGCCGAAGATTATGGGCTCTAGGTCAATCAGGGTTGCCCCCACAGTCTACAGCTCCTGCACCTCCTCCTCCATCTCCTAAATGACCACATCAGTCACAAGCTGGAAGCACTGCCTCAGCCAAGCGGCAACAGGCTGTGCTGAAGCTAATATGCTTAGGTGACAAACCGCACAATACTGAAGAGTTGTGGACAGCTCTGAAAGAACAGGCAAATCTGTGGCTGACACTGCTGAACCTGCAGCCAGGCATGGTCGTGTGTGACAATGGCCAGAACCTGGTGGCGGCTCTGAGGCGAGGCGAGCTCACACACGTACCATGCCTGGCCCATGTGCTTAACTTCTTGGTTCAGCGGTTTCTAAAAACCTACCCCGATCTGCTTGTCAAAGTACGCCGCCTGTGTGCCCATTTTAGAAATTCATCTACAGCTTCCAAAGCCCGGGCCGTGCATCAGCAGCGTTTGCAGCTTCCAGCTCACAGATTGATTTGTGATGTCCCCACGCGTCGGAACTCTACACTGCAGATGTTGGGAAGGATTTGTGAGCAGAAGAGGGCAGTTGTTGACTACCAGCATCAAGAAGGCTGTTGGTATTCAGTTCAGACTCCACACATAAGACCTCAGGAGTGGACATTGATGTCATACATATGTACCATCCTCCAAAACTTTGAGGACTCCACCAAAATGTTGAGCGGCGATGATGCCATAATTAGCGCCACCATCCTAATTATCTGTGTTCTGAAATGCTCTCTGCTCACACTCAAAGAGGATACATGGCAAGCGGAGCATGATGAGATGACGCAAGAAACCATACAGGGTGATTACACACAGCCCAGACTCATCTCATCCCAACGTGGTGACAATGAGAAAGGGAAGGTGGAGGAAGAACAGGCGCTAGTTTCATGCGCTAAAGACGGTACTACCAGCACAACTGTCATACCGTCTGTTCAGCGTGGATGGCCTGAGGACAGGGAGGAGGAGAAGGAGGAGGAGAAGAAGAGCATGGATAGTCATCCTCTTGGTGAGGACATGGAAGTCTTGCCTGTTAGCAGACTGGCATGCATGGCTCAGTTTATGTTACACTGCCTTTCCCGTGAGCCTCGCGTTCTCAAAATTTTGGATGACAGTCATTACTGGTTGGTGACTCTTCTAGACCCACGCTACAAAGAGAACTTTCTATCTCTTATTCCCGAGGCGGACAGGTCTACTAAAATGGAGCAGTACCAGAAGGCCCTTGTTGCGGAATTATTAAAAAAAAAAATTCCCATCTGAAAACGCTGGCGGCAGAGGTCACAGTTCGTTGGATAACCTAGGAGTACAGGCGAGAGACACAACGCCAATCCAGCAGAGACAGGGGAGCACTGTCAAAGTTCTGGGAGAGTTTTCTCAGACCCTCCCATCGCAGAGGCCCGGAGGCGCAGGGTACTCTCACAAGGAGTGCAAAGTTTGGGAAGATGCCGAGGAAGTACCTTGCTGACCGTACCAACGTCCGCCGTGACTTCTCTGTGCTTCATAATTATTGGGTATCCAAGCTGGACACGTGGCATGAACTGGCTCTCTACGCCTTGGAGGTCCTGGCCTGCCCTGCTGCTAGCATTTTGTCAGAGCGGGTTTTTAGTGCTGCTGGTGGAATTATAACTGATAAGCGCATCCGCCTGTCAACTGAAAAGGCTGACAGGCTGACTCTTATAAAAATGAACAAGGGCTGGATTGGGCCAAAATTCTCAACACCACCGAATGATAGCAGCGTAACAAACTCAAATCCAATGTCTTTTTTTTGGGAGGTCTATTCCCATGCACCTCTTCATTCCCACACATGGGTATACACTTCCTGATATTGGCTATTTGCTGTTGTCCTCCTCCTTCTCATTCACCACCATATCACCAGGGTGAGGCGTGGTCCATGAGGCAACACCCACAATTTTTTTAAAGGGTGTTTATGATATCCATAAAAAAAAATGGTATACAGTATATTCATGTATACCCCCCAGTGGTAAATGTTTGTCAGCCCATACACTTAATGCATGGGCATTACAAGTATAGGAGACCTGCTCCTTTCTAATGGAAACATTTTTTTTTATGAGGCAGTCCTCCACGTCTCTTCCCCGGGGCATTGGAGTGCCTCCAAATTTTTGGCAGCCCTTGCATTCACTGCATAGGTAAACAGTATGGGAGACCCACTCCTTAATAATGGGAACATTTTTTTCTGGAGGTGCTCCGGTACATCTCTTCAAAGGTGTATTGGGGTGCGTCCAAATTTTGGGCAGCCCTTGCATATGCTGCATAGGCAAACAGTATGGGAGACTCACTTCCTAACAATGGGATTGTTTTCAGGAGGCCCTCTACGTCTCTTCAACGGAGCATTGGAGTGTCTCCAAATTATTGGCAGCCCTTGCATTCACTGCATACGCAAACCGTATGGGAGACCCACTTCCTAATAATGGGAACATTGAAGAAATGTACAGGAGGGCCTCCTGAAAACAAAGGTGTATTGGGGTGTGTCAAAATTTTGGCCAGCCCTGGCACTCACTGCATATGCAATAACAGTATAGGAGACCCACTGTTTAATAATGGGAACAACAAAGCATAGCCGGCTGATGGCTCCCTAAGAATAGTTAGGGCCGAATGCTGGCCCTTTAAGAATAGTAAAGGTTCCCTGATGGCCCTATAAAAATAGGATTTGTGACTTTTCAGAGTCCCTCCTTCATAAATGAAACAGGATGTGTCTGATGATGTGCACACACCACATGGCCAGCTAAGGTTGTTAAATGTTAAAATTACATTTCCCAGTGAATGCATTGGGATCTTCCCCATGCCGTTCCCATGTCATTTGAGCACTGTTCCCATCAATTTCCGCAATTTCCAGTCCCTCTGCAGACTGCCGAAAAAATACTCAAGTTTCCCATAGACTTACATTGGGCTTGTTACTCGGGTCGAGCACCCAAGTATTCTAAATTTGCTTGACCCAAGCAACAAGCACCCGAGCATTTTAGTGCTCGCCCATCATTAAAAGGGACCAAAAAGCTGACCAATGTGTTTCGGGGAATATATAGTTTCCCCTTCCTCAGGGTGTCTGTGCAGGATAGCACAGTGCGGTGCTTTATAGGATTATACTCCACCTTTTTTCTCCAAGCACATGTATTGAATCCTCCCTCGATCCACCAATGTCTGATTCAGTATTTCTTTATTTTTCTGTGCTACACTTTATTTTCTGGGACGGTGGCGAATTATCTAGGGCTGCATACATTCCTCCCACTAGGTACCTATTCCTGCCAAGTACCAGTCTTACTAACAGACTAGCGCGACAAACCACTATTTTTTTTTCAGACTGCAAGCAATGTCACACGTGGAACGGTTAAAGGATCTGGGAATGTTTAGCTTGCAAAAAAGAAGGCTAAGAGGAGACTTAATAGCAGTCTACAAATATCTGACGAGATGTCACAGTATCGAGGGATAATACTTATTCTTATTTACACAGTGTGGATGATGTGTGCGCAATAGGCTGTCACGAGAGTTGGCGAGTTCTGCTTCTATGGAAATCTTCCAAACAGAGGCTGGACAGGCATCTGTCTGAGATGGTTTAGTGCATTGAGCAGGGGGTTAAACACAATGACCGTGGAGGTCCCTTTCAACTATAACATTCTATGATTCTATAAGGGTCTTACAGCCTCAGTCCAAGACTGAACCATTTCCATTAAGTGAGATGCCCCTTAGGGACAGTGCCCTTTCCTACGGACTGACAAGAGACAATTGACTTTGCCCATCAAGGACTGTGTCCTTACCACTAAAACCAATGTTTGGGGAAGGGAGGATGAATGACCCGATGTTCTGGCAGGGGTGAAGTTGTGTGAAAGAACTTGAACACTTGTTTCTAGGGTCCTAATCGAGAGGACCAGTTCACATGGAACAAAAAGAGATGTTCATTAACTCAAGTAAAGTGGAGGAGAGTGTACTGGCGTTTTGTAGGTTCTGGATGGTCGGGGATGACCATCGCTAAAGTGGGAATGTAAGGATACGGACATGTTGCCCACGTTTCCCCCTTGTAGAAACACGTCTTGTTGTGTAAGTGTGTGCAATGTGATAAACAGAGATGGGCGAACCAGAACAGTCGAGTTTGGTGTCTGTACAGAACACTTATTGTTCGGGGACGTACTCCGAACATGATCTTCTCCAGAAAGTGTTTGCTACTGTTTGGGTGTTTCCCACAATGTCATCTGCATGACAGAGTGAGAAACACCAGTGGCTCTGATCAGCATTAGATTATTGCCACCAGGCAGGGCACTGCAGCTCCCACACTATCAGATGACAGCATAAGCAAGCAGCTGTGACCAGCAGTAAAAAGTTTACAGTCACAGGCGTCAGCTGATGGGAGTGTACTACTTCCATCAGCCTACCCCGGCTGTCACTGATAACAGCGAGACCAGGCGCTGCTGATGGGAGTATTCATCAGCCGACACCTGCACTATAAATAAATAAAAAAAAACTGCATGGGTTCCTCTCTAAGTTTGATAAGCATGGCAAAACTGATAACTGCAAGCGTGGGATCCCCCACATTTTTGACAATCAGCCAAGCTAAAACAGACAATTCTGACATTTTGCCCAGCTCTTTGTACTTGCCCTGTGAAGTAGGCAAGTGGGGTGAATATTTGTAGGGTTGATGTCAGCTATTTTATGGCCAGTGACATCAAGCCCACATGTTAGTAATGGAGAGGCGTCTAACACACCTCTCAGTTACTGACACCATAGTCAGATAGTAAATAAACACACAGCCAGAATAAAGTTTTCCCTTCTTTATTTAAAAATGAAGTTACACTCAGCTTACGCCCATTCCATTGAAGACCTTGTCCCCTGTAAAAAAACAGAAAATATTCACCTAAAGCCCATTCTATTGAGGCTCTGGTCTCTTGTCCCTCACCTGTCTAACGTTGTCCCATGCCCTAATCCATGTCTGTGATAAGCATTTAATTTTTGAATCAATTTCTTGCCATTTTGGGAGTTGGTCTACTATACCTTGTTTATTATGACAAAGTGACTTTGCTTTACCATAAAAGGTATTGCCCTACCTTTTCTTCAGAGTTTTTAATTGATTTTATTTCTTGTGTATGTGTTGGTGTTAATAAAGTGTACATTTAATTCTATGGACATTCATATTTATTTGTGGATTTTTGGTGCCTAA
This sequence comes from Oophaga pumilio, assembly GCA_009801035.1. Taxonomy (NCBI): domain Eukaryota; kingdom Metazoa; phylum Chordata; class Amphibia; order Anura; family Dendrobatidae; genus Oophaga; species Oophaga pumilio. The sequence continues at coordinate 47,097 of VIAB01010937.1, read as the reverse complement.
AATACACCTGGTGTTTTTCTCTTTAGTGTAGAAGTTACCATCCAGTAAAGAGTATATTTTTGAATGGTGGTCTCCCTCATTGAGCTGTGAAACATCTGGTCCTGGTAAAGCCACAACTGTTACATGCAGCCTGCAAGTGCATAAGGCGCCTTCGGCCCGGCTCTGACTGACACTGGCTCTGCATTGGAGTCACCTGTCAGCCAGGGCCGGTGACAAAGTTACAGCAGCACAGTGCGGTGACAAACTGAATGCTGCAGCGGGTTATAAAGTTAATTTCCTCCCCACAGTGTTCGGAAGATTAATAATGCAGATTAACCCCGTATCGGCAGATTAAGTCTTCTTTTGGTGACCGGTTCACTTTAAACACTTGGTTTGGAAGATTGAGCTCATTTGTCTAGGAGACCGACCACCACTGCTGCCCAGTTAGTAAACACTGCACTGAAGCAGACTGCGATTAGAAGGCAACAGTGCACTCCCATGATCCTGGCCAGCTTCAAAACAATGCTAAAGAACTGGTACGCACTAAAAATGTCCTGCTGTCTAGCAGCAGTGGCCAGTCTCCAAAGCAACAAGCTATAAAAAGTGTTAATGTTTCAAGAATAGCTAAATATCTTTAATAAGCATCACAAAATTGCTTGTATATAAAAGCACTATACGTCAATACTCATTTATTAAAATGGGAAAAACCCTTTAATTAAATGTTCTCTATGATATGTTCGACCTAGGTGTTTTTCCATAATTCTTTCACTTCCTTTCTTTATAATACTGCATGTCTTACTGTAAATGATGTGACGTGCAAAGTTTGGATTGATTTTCAAATTTCCATGCTCCTCTTGCATCCTAAAAATGAAAGTCCCAAATATAACTTTCCATAGACCTGTATTTATTTTAAGTATCACAGCTGTACAATCTTCATACATACAGAAGGAAATGCACATTGGCTATACAATGGCATTCAGCTGCATTTCCAATTATAATACATCAAATGCAATGCCACTTAAAATGTACATTTATACAAATTAGGATTGCTTCACTAATACCTTTGACTGTATAAAGCTTGATCTGTGAGAGTCATTAATAAACCACTGTTTGTCTGCATAAAAAAAAAACATTGTTAATTAAAATGGCCTCATCTGGACTCCAGACCAGAATTCAGTATAAAATATTCGCCATGTAAAATGTGTTTTTTTTGTCTTTGCATCTCTAAAAATAAGCAAGTTGTCTTAAATTGAGTCTGTTGGTATAATAATGCAGTCATAGAACATGGGTCACTTTTATACTTCTGATGCCAACACAAGGGGCACACGGCAATAAATTACAAAGCAGTGGCTTTTGACAAAAGTCAAAATTTCTAGGGATAAAGGACATTACAAAAGAATTGGCATAACTATATGCCGTAAAGTAGTGGTGAAAATGTAACCGAAAATGAGACAATGGGCGGTGCGAAAACAAGTGTATAGACACAGTGCCTTTAAAGAAGTTTTAGAAGTGCATTAGACATCCACCATAACTGATATACTCTCAGAGTCCCATCTTCTCCAGAAAGGGTCCAAGACAATGAACATAAGACATGCATGGCATGAACAATAAACCAGCTCACTAGGTTCTTAGACATAAAACATGGGCATGAAGTGATGTTATTGCTGTCACTATAGCAGAAATATCCCTAAACTTGGGTAATAAAAAAAAAAAAAAGTATGCCATCCTCATCACCTTCTCAAGGTATGTCTGGGCAATAAATACAATGCTTTATTCTTCCCTTGGGAACTGCAAGTCAACTACCTGTTGTATGCCCTCTCTTTTTTCGATTTCTCAAGTGCTTTCCCCATGGTTTTTTCATTTTCTCCTCTACATTCAGGACAGTACCATTTTCCTTTGGGTTTGTGGTTGAGTCCAACACAAGAAAAGTGAAACCATTCTATGGGGCATTCTTCATTATCACAACCAATCATTTCACCATATGAAACTTGGTTACACAGGCAATAGGTCGGCTCATTGGGGTCAATCGGAAGATCGGCAGGTGATGCTTCTCTTTCAGCTTTAGCTTTTGATCTCTTTTTCTTCTTTGATGTTTTTGGCTTCTTTTCTTTGGGTGTTCCTGATGTAAGGTCATCATGGTCATGATTAATGGTGGCATTTTCCCGATTTTCATTGTTCCTCTGCCTTCTTGATCTTTTATTGCTGGTTTTCTCAGTCTGTGAGAGCGCCTCATTTTTAGATTTATCTTGGGTGTTCTTGCTGCTGTTACTTGTACTGTCATTTAGATCCTGGCATGTTTCAAACAGTTCTACATGACTGTCCACTTGTCTTGTCCTGTTTTCAACTAGTTCCACCATCTGGCTAACTATTTGTATTTTGTCGTCACCCAATTCTTGGCTACGAATAAGTGCTCTCTGAATGAACTGCAGAAGGCGCCGCTTCTGTATTGCGTCAGATTCGCGTCTGAATTTTTCATAGTAGTCGTCCAACTCTTTCAGGATTTCTGCAATGACAAAATTTAGAGTCAATAGAAAAAAAAAACTGCTTGAGCCCCCCACCCACCTGTGTTACTTAGAAAGCCACTACAAGGGTGGCTCTCATCTTGTAGGACCGAAGGATGACCATCAACAAGTAATGTTCAATAGTAAGCAATCAGTTCTCCCTCCTAAAAGTAAATCACTTTAGGCCAATCTGTCTCAACTCTCCACTTTACATTGACTTGTTACTCCTGGGCAGCAGTGTGTATTTACTAATGGAGCTTGGAAATAGGTTTCAAAATTGCCAGAGTTCCCCTGACCATATCCCTTCTGCCATGTGTTGTATTCAGTGCCAAGCAGGTTTTGTCTAGGTGTGGTATCGTCCTGTATTTGGTGCACAGTGCCCCCACGAGCAGTATTGAAAGGTTGTCTGAGATTTTAGATTTATGTTTCTTCAGGAGTAAACCCACTGCCTCCAGGGTTCCTGGTAACCAGAGGCGGTGCGCTTATACAGATTGAGAGTTTGGTACGGTGACATGGTCGCTCCACTGATCTGATAAGTCCTTTCCCTTGTGCAGCTAGCAGGGGCAGCTTTACCTATGTAACATGGTAGAAACGCAGGGAAACCGATTTCATCAGCTTCAGAGAAGCGCAAGCAGACGGTAAAGCACAGACCCTGCTTGTGGCACACACTCCTTACCTTGGTAATAGACCGTAGGGTGGCACGTAACCCTACAGCATTAAAAGTCATGGAGTTGTTGAAAGCGGATAGAATTTTTATTAAGAGGTAAATTTACAAAGTCACTTAGTTTTACAAGCACTTTGCAATTTTAACCATATTAGGATTTGAGACACGGTATGACCACACGGATGTTTCATTTGGAAAAAATCTGTTATGTATTTGCAGTAGACACTGACCCTCAGTTTTCAGTCCCGAATTTGCAGTTTTAACTGCAGTGGGTTAGCATGTAGATTTGATCCATTCACTGGGGCTAATCCTTGTGTGGCTACGTGCCATCGTTTCAAAAATCCGCAGAATCTGCATAGAAACTGGTGAAATAAGTAACATTGCATTTATTGAAGTGGTTTACAAATCCACAACCTTGTGAACTGCAATGTCACATCTCCTTCCGTTTTAAATGGGAATTTGTAGACAGATTTTTGTGCAGAACACGTGCCCAAATCCGCAGAAAAAGAAAATTCTGAAAGCATTAGTACATTTCGATTTTTGAGTAGAAATATAACTATTTGTATTTGCATTTGATTATTACACTTCATGGGTACATTAAGTGATGAAAGTATTAGGAGCCGTAGCAGAAATTGTGCTCCTGCAGCAAAGACATGGAGAGCCAGATATCTGATTATCTCAATACAGATCCTGCCCGCGTTGACGGAAAGGCTGTCAAAACCAAAAGCCACTGGTGCACTGACCGAAAATTGTTTGAAATTAAATCTGAGAGAATTGTATTTTTAAACACAAAAGTTTTCAAGCCCTGAGCGGTTAAAAACTAGCTGCACAACCATTTATAATAAGTTTCTGAATGACGTAAACCCATTTAGATACACAGGTCACGCAAAAGCCACGGTCATAGGTTTGCAGTTTTCCAAGCTATATAAGTGAAAGGGATTTTTAAATGCTACGCACATACTGCAGAGACAATCTGCATGGGATTTAGTCCAACTCACAATCCGTGACATTGCAATTATTTTTTTCCATTAGCAATAACGTTTGAAAAGCGAAGTACGTCAGTAAGGGCTCATTCAGACGTCCATGGCAATCAGTACGAGTACAGACCACTAAACCACGGACTGGCCACGGCTCTTGACCACAGCACAGCAGCCTGTGCATTGCGGTCCGATTTTGGATGGATTGGCACAGGCGTCCGAATGAGCCTAAAAGTTTTAGAATTACTAAGGAGCCATCACACATCCTGATTTTACATACTTGTGTAAACTGTGTGTCATCCGTATGCCGTCCGTGTGACACGTACCAGAATAGAAAGAATTTTTAGGTGTTTAAATGTTATCTGTCACCCCCCGAGACATGTATGACCTAATAATATGGGCATACAGGTAACAGAATTGTTACACTAGTCCTACCTGTATGCCTCATATTAATGGTCTTGTTGCTGAGAAATGTTTTATTCTGTCTTTCTGCTAATGATTTCTTCCAGGCTCTGGGGCATGCGGTGCCTTGAAGAAATCCCTGCCCCATGTTTTCATTATAATACTACTCCCTCCCAAGCACATCAGTTATGGCTCCGTAATCCTGCGCCCTACACTCCCTCCACAGTGCTTGTCTCTTCCTCCCTTCTGTTGGCGCTGTATTCAGGGATCTTCTGCGCAGGTGAGTCACCGTGACCTCCGGCGAGCACATAAATAATAATAAGGCTGTGGTTCCACCGTCAGGAAACACAGCGCTTTGGACGGAGCGGAAAGTCTGCTCCGCCCAAAGCCCCGCCCCCTTGTGAATGCGCGGTGAATCCGGATGTGTTCATTGAACACATCCGGAATCACCGCAGCGCTAGATAGCCCTGTGTTATTTGCGTCCTATTCCCTTATTTGCATGTCCTATTCCCTTGCGGCGACGCTCCGTCGCCGCAAGGGAATAGGACATGCTGCGATCTGAAAAGACGCGCATGTCCGTTAACGCAGGTCTGCCGCCTGCGTGTTTTTACGCATAGTGGAGACGGGATTTCTTGAAATCCTCCACTATGCTGTAACATCTGGACACTGCGTGTTTGACGCTGCACCAGTGCACAGCGTCAAACACGCAGCATCTACTGAAGAAATCCTGATGGCAGAAACACACCCTAAGTGTAACTGATGTGCATAACAAAGGAGCTCTCCCATTTCCTCCCTGCAGTCATCGGTAGGAACCATGTGTACATAGCGATGACTATGCAGGGAGGAAGTGGGGAGAGCACCTTATCGGCACGCACACCTGAGGTCACTGGAGCGGAAGTCACTGGCGCAGAAGATCCCTGAATGCAGTGCCCACAGAAGGGATGAAGAGGCACACATTGTGAAGGGCGCGGGATTCTGGAACCATAACTGATGTGCGGTGGGGGTAGTGGGGGTGTGGTAGTATTACAATGAAGACAGGAGGCAGGGACTTCTTCCAGCCTCCGCATGCCCCAGAGCTCCGAAGAAATCATTAGCATAAAGACAGAATAAAACATTTCTCAGCAACAAGACCATTGTAACATTTCTAATATCTGTATGCCCAAATTAGTAGGTCACATCCATCCCAAAGAAAGGTGGCAGATTCCCTTTAAGATGTGCAAAGAGACAGATTGATATCTGTAAGGTATATAATTAGTGACTTGTGTAGGTAGCTTACTATACATGTATTGACCTAATAAATTTAAAAAAAAGGACGTAGGATCACCCCCTCCCAGTTTTTTTTTTTTTTATAACCAGCAAAGGTAAAGCACACAACTGAGAGCCAATATCAGGCTGGGAAGATCCATGGTTATTGGGCCCTTCCCTGTCTAAAAATACCAGACTGCTGCCCCCAGAAGTGGAGTATCATATTAATGCGACAAGTCTGGAGCTTTGCCTTCGCTCTTCCCGAATGCTCTGGTGCATTGGCAATTGGGGTTGATGTCAGCAGTGAATTGTCCGAAAACACATCTGACATCAAGCACTGGTGTTCTTTATGGAGATGTGTCTAATAAGCCAGTATTTAAAATATAAAAACCACACAACAAAAAAAAAAAACCTCCTCAGCTCTTTCCAATAAGTATGACCTTCCCAGTCTGATATCCATCAAAAAGTAAAACTAAGAGCTGATATTATGAAAAATGGGGGTCACCCCCCATTTATTTTCTTTATTTAATTAATACATGCACAGTAAGCTACACACCCAAGGCACTAATTAACTACCTATCTCTATCTTTGCACATCTTAACACATAAAAATCTATGATTTCTATTTTGCATTCTATTCTGGTACGTGTCACACAGATGGCACAATTAGGTCATCCATGTGCGGTACATATCATCCGTGCTGCCAAAAAAATGGACATGTCTACGCGTGGGTCACACATGTGCACAGCCCCATAGATTATAATAGATGAGCGTGTCTCTGGCACACATGGCGTCATTTTTCATGGAAAATGACGTGTGAATGGGGCCTAAAAGGAATTTTTAATGAGTGAATATCCCTTTTAACAGCTGATACGCCTTTTAATGGTGGTTATTAGGAGGCCTTAATCTTCACCATCACTTATTTTTATTTTTTTAGGGGTTTTCCCCTCACTAGTCATAGGACAAAGGCTCTGGAAAAGCAATGTCACCCACCTCCCCTGAAATAAAACTTCAATGAAATCTGTTCCCTCAAATCCAAATGCCCCCCATCCCCTCTGAGCCCTTCAGTGTGCCTAAACTGCATTTGATACACATGTTCACCATTACTGTAGCAGGCAGAGCCCACTCAATTTACAGGGTGCATGTTTCCAAAAGCATGAGCTGGGTACAATGTACGGGCACCCATGCAAGTCTATTTTTGGAAACAGATTACTCACGATACTCTCCAAGCGTGTGAAAACAGAACTTGTTTATTCAGGAA